>CM065385.1:38145000-38377500 GCA_033060915.1 Euryodendron excelsum | reverse complement strand
TGACACGGTGTCTCCATTAGGCATCTCGAGATTCTCCAATTGCAACCCCTCTGCTAGGTATTCCAGTGGAATAGAAGCAGAAGGCACACCATCGAAGAAGTTCTCCTCAAGTCTTAAATTATCTACGATAGAGGGTTTTGCTTTCTTTGGTAATCGCTTCCAGTTGCAGTCTTCCTTGCTTGTGCTGCTTTCTTCTCCTTCTTGAGGAATGGCACACTTGTTGATTGTATTACGAACCATTGTAGGTTTGCCCAAGGGTTTGGAGACTATACGGGGAAGGCGGCAAGCAGGAGTCTCCATGTTCTTGGCAGCTGTTGCCTTGTTTGAAGCGCTTTTCATATTCTTCACATCCTTTGCATTCTTGGTTGGAGGCTTGGCTCCTTGACGTGTTTCATCTTCCTCACCTCTACTTTTTTTAGCTTTTGTTGGATCAGGATGGGTACTTTGTGTAAGAAGATCTTTTGCCTTTGTGAGATGATCATCATGTACCTTTTCTCACCATTGTTGAAAAGAAGTGGTAGTATGTCTTCTAAAACTGATTGGTGAGGAGGGGAACAATGCTTTTGATTCAGTTTTGTAATGAACACTAATCCGCCAATGTCTAAGGGCCATGTCTAAAATGGTGGTGCGTTCATCTCTTTCGAGCTCATTCGGAATCTCTTGACAATATCCGAATTGGCTACCAAAACGATGGGGGCTGTATGGCTCTACAAAGAAGGAGTCACCGTTACGAAGGACTAAACGGCTAGAACGGATGCTGATGAAATAAGCAAGGCCTTGAGGATTGTCTGTGACTTTCTTATCAATAAATAGCCCATTGACATTGTTAAAGCGTGAAGTAGAATTCCAAGATATACCATTGCCTTTATGGATGAGAGTTCGAGCAGTAAGTCCGTCGAAATACTTGGCGGCACCCTCTCCAGAATATTCAGTCATCTTGGGGCCAACTAGTGCGATCGGGATGAGGTAATGGGTATAAAAGTAATATGCAAGCCATGCGTAACGATAGTAAGCAGGAAAATAAGACTCTGATCGTCCAGGAGTGGGTGAGTTTGCAATCTTGTTCAAGCCCTTGTAGATACTTGTTAAGACGGGTATAGCAAGGCAGATTTCTTGACCAGATGTCATCATGCTTACAACTTTGAAGGTGGCCGACCGAATAGTGTTGACTTCTTCACTTGGAAGGACAAAGGTGCATAACCAGTAAGACAACAATGCGGCAAGATAAGCTTGCTCCACCAGGTCATCATCGATACCAAGGCTGACGAAAACGACTTTGGCTTCCTCCGACCGCTCCTTAGGCTCGCCAATGTATCTAATTGAATTCCAAGTGGCTTTGCTGCGAGAATACCTCTTTGCTTTCCGTGGTGGAGGCTTAACATATGATGAGGCTCCCTTATACCAGAATGCAATCCAATCTTCAATAGAAACACTTTCTTTCTTATCGCCATTCATAAGAATAGTGTGGAATGCTTTGAATAAATATTCGCAGCACTTCGGAGTAAATTTTTTGCCCAGTTCATCTTTGCCAGTCAATTCTGCCGCGCATGGGATATACTCATCATAGAACTTCCCAAATATAGGGGGTCCTTTGAGGATGTGCAGGTCCTAGAGAGAGACAGACAATTCTCCTACAGAAGTATGTAGTGAATTTGTCTGAGGGCACCATGCTTCACAAAATGCTCGAAAGATGTCAGAATTTCGGTCATAAGTGAACAGAGACGCATACACGGCCTTATAAATGCATGCTTCCTTCAAGATTTTGTGGTTGCGACTTAAGACATCTTTAAGCCATTGCCAATAATTGAGAATAAAGGAAAATTCGCCGCAGATCTTCAAAGTGGGGCCCCAACGTGCTTTGTCAGAGATAATTCTGTGTCCCAGAGTGGAGAATTCTTTAAAGTGACTTGGTGAAATCTTGTGGAGCGCAGATCGCAAGAATACTTTAGAATCGTTGTCCCAAGTGGCTGCTAATGTCCAATTGGACAGATTGGGAAAGCTACTAGGTTTTGGCCATGTGTCGGCAAATGAGCCGATCGATGGTTTGTGAATAGGCAGTTTTATGGCATTCTCCTCGAGCTCACTTTTATTCCTCAAAAAAAGCAAATACTTTTCCGTTAGAGAGGAAAGATCTCTAAATACTACCATTGTATGAGCTTTTCTTGAAAAATAAAGAGAAAGAAAAGTTAGATCGGCATACTTGTTAGGCAAAATATCAAGAAGTTAAGCATTACAAAAGCAACAATAGACATGACTATGACAATAAAGCAATGTATTGATCATTAGTGGCACGATGTGCTAAAGTGTGAAAGCAAGGAGGAATAAATATTGTGGGCAGCATGTATTTGGATGATTTCCCATGACGGTTCTATCCAACCATGGTGGTGGCACCATAAAGGAAGAATAGAACTCATGGAAAAGACTCGTCAACGACACAACGCCTAGAGAGTGAATCCCAACATCAACTTGATGGATTGTGAAGGGGCGGCCCTTCATCAATCAAAATGGATTTGGCGATCCTTCATCAAATTTGGGTGCCTTCAGAGGTGGATCCATTGAGTAATTTATCAATTTGGCAAGGGATGACCCTTCATCAAATTGAAAGGTTCCGGCGGCAGAACCGTTAATAGATAATATGTCTAATTGTGAAAGGGCGGCCCTTCATTAATCAGAATGGATTTGGCGATCCTTCATCAAATTTGGGGTGCCTTTAGAGGTGGATTCATAGAGTAATTTATCAATTTGGCAAGGGACGGCCCTTCATCAAATTGAAAGGTTCCGGCGACGGAACCGTTAATAGATAATATGTCTAATTGTGAAGGGGCGGCCCTTCATCAATCAGAATGGGTTTGGCAATCCTTCATTAAAATTGGGTGACATCAGCGATTCTTGAAGGGGCGGCCCTTCATCGAATTGCAAGGCTCCGGCGGTGGAACTATTAGCAAATAATATGTTTAATTGTGAAGGGGTGGCCCTCAATCAAATTGAAAGGCTCCGGTGGTGGAACCATTAGCAGATAATATGTTTAATTGTGAAGGGGCAGCCCTTCATCAACCAGAATGGAGTGTCGGCACGTCACCAATTAGAGTTGAAATTTTGAATAATAACAGCTGACAAAGTAACTTAGGCTCAACTCTGTGAGTATTTGCTGAAGAACCGTCTGAATCTTTGATCTCATAAATCTCATCAAATCATTCACAAAGAGGAAGCAAAAGCTACGAACAATGGCAATGTCAAACAACGAAAAAAGGTGAATCTAATTGCCGCGGTAGGCAATGTCCCGTGAGCATAATTGATGCTGTGAAAAGTCAAAGAAAAGTAATGGAAGTTTATGTCTCCTATGTGTGTTCTACTGAAGAGAAGACATTGAAGGTCTCCAATATACAGTTTGGCAGAAAAAGTAAAAAAAAAAAAATACATGAATAAAATAAATAATAGTCTCTCTATATGAACATGATGATGCATGACATGAATACTTCACATCTGTTTGATTTACCAATAAAATTGGTGGCCAGACATGAATGATGAAAGGTTTGAACTTGCATGTGAGAGTAAAGAAAATAAAGAAAAGAATATAGTATTGATTTACGTATAAAGGTATATATATGGAGTCAGATTAATTACCTGGCTGCTTAGTGAACATAATACCCTTAGGAATTCCTTCGCTGCTTCAAGTCGCTTCAAGAGAAGAAGAAAGCTGCTCGTGCGGACTCCAGTAACGCACAGTCCTTCAAGCAAGATTTTGATTGCCGAATCAATTATGCAAAACCTAAAGGGGTTAAGTCCTTTTATAGAAGGAAAAGCTAAATCCTTTTCTGATTGGGAGTTCAAATCCTACTTAAATTTGTGTCTCAATTTCTCATCAAATTTGGAACTCAATCAAATTTGGAACCTCATCAAATTTGGAATTATGATTAATTCCAAAGGGATCAAGTTTATCTTCAACAATTCCTTATTAGATTTGGAGTTGTTAAAAATATATATATATTTAACTGCCAATTCTTTATTGAATTTGGAGATTCAAGATTCCAACTCAAGAATGGTTCACATCAAATTACAAGATTAAAAAGTCAGTGACAAATATGTAAAAAAAAATTTCACTAACGTAAAATGTGATCCAAATTTCGAGACTTGTTCACTTTTACCACTACTGGAGCATGTACTAAATAAGTCTCAAGGGGGCATTTGTACACACACAAAATTTAGCGAATCAGAAGTCGCCAAGTGTTTTATAAAGTCATAAGTTCTGACTGATCAAATATTGTCATGTGTCAAAGCCCGCAAGATAGAGCGAATAAAATGCCGCCACGTGTCAGAATGATATATCCCTTAAATGACAAGTTTTAAGCCAATCAAAATGTGCCACTTTTTCAAATGGGACCTACAAGAAAGAAGACACATATTTTCTTCAATTAAAGTTGGACACGTGTCTATAAATATTCTCATTGATTATTATCTTTTAATAATTAAATAGAGATAATTATCATGAGGAAGTTCAAGCTTATCAAAATTCTCCACCCTCAACTATAAATAGAGGGTGACTCTTCACACACAGAAGACAAGATTTTTGCCTACACAAGCAAGAGAGAGCTCTGCAGATTAAGCATCAAAGCCTTAAAGAACTTTCTCCTTCAATCATCTTCTTCGCTTAAATTGGAAAAGAACACGGCATGTGATTTGGGATCAAGCTTCAAGCTCTCGAGTCAACGTTCTAGAAGAGAAGAATCAGAGGATTAATTTTTTTTATTAACAATTATTTCAGAGATTGTAATCCACTTATTCAAAAGCAATAAAATCAATTTGTTACTACGATTTTCTGTCTTATTATCTTGGACAAGAAATTTGTGTTTACATAGGTATGCGTTTGTTTTGGAATGGTCTTTCTCTCGATTTTGAGATATTGTTGATTAACAATTGATTACATAGCAACTTGAAAAGATTATGGGGCACACATACATGAAAGAGAATGGGAAAATGAGTGTTCTTTTTCTTTTTCTTTGGGTTGATTCTGCTATTGAAAGGATTAGAATGTCAAACAGCATGGGAGAAAAAGAAAGGTAAGGAGAGCCAAAATTAAATAAATAAATAAAGATACAAAAACCACAACTCACGCCCAGTGGGACTCGAACCCACAATCGCCTGATTAGAAGTCAGACGCCTTATCCATTAGGCCATGGGCGCTAGTTCTGTCCAACTACTTTACTAAATATCATCTCAAGACACAAGCGTGGCTCTATGCAATTTGTCTTTATATAGACATGATGCATCAGGCTTGTTTGATAGATTGTTTCACTGAAATAAGCTTCTAATTTTCTTCCAAGGTACTTCTACGTAAGAGTGGGCTGAACTTGAATTTTTGTTTGAAGCTTGTTATGATCTCTTCGGTACGATTTATTAACACCCACATTTTTGCTAAATAGTGATTCTTTATGAAGAGGCAACTTCAACACACGACTATTATATATATAGATGCTGCTAATTGCAATATCACAATTCATGCACGTACTGATTGAATATATGTTAATTTACAGTGTGCAGCTTGATTATTACACTGAAAAACTTTTCCAGGGCAAATTGTTAAACCTCAGTTTCATGTGTTCAATGGAGAGGTTTCTCCCTCTTGACAATCTTCAACTTCAGATACAGTCATACAGGTAAAAAAGCCAACCTATTTGATCCACTTTAAGACTATTGAGAATATCTTTCACTTGGGCCTTCCCACTAGCAAGCCTCAGCTACCGTGTGAAGCCTGGCCTTATATGCAGCGGCCCAATAAATATCAGCCTTGCTGCATTATAAACAGTACATTTTGTTCGAAGCTCAGTCAGGAATTTGATTTGACCAGCATCTAGTTATTTAAGTAGAAGATGAATTATATTCAAAGTTCTAAGTCTTCTTTTCTCTCTCTCTCTCTCTCTCTCTCTCTCTCTCTCTCTCTCAACCTTTGATATGATTGTGTGAAGTATTGAACCATCAGACGTATTTTATAGCTTGAAATGTGATCATGCTATAAGAGGCAATGAAATGATTTTCTTATAGGTGCATCTTTATGAAACTTTCATGCATAAAGGAGACTAGTCCCTCAATTGGTTGTCAAAGCTCCTATTGTTGGCTATATAATCTCTATTTAATTACTATGTGTATAATCAGTGATCACAAACAATAGATAACACGAATTATCTAATTATCAATTAGAAGCAATTTAAACTAGAAGACAATCAGAATCTGAATATGAACAAATTAAAACGTAACGACTTACCCGGTTGTCGTTCACAAAAATAGAAAATGTAGAAGTTGAAAGATAGATCGAGTCGAGTGTTTCACACTCTCTCCTTAAAGACAGATTCACCCCCCACAGTTGGTGCTTACGGGATGTTGGACGTCTGACTCCCAGGATAAAACGATCTCAGCAATCTTTAGGCAGCACTTTAATAAAAACTGCTGAGCGGCTTCACCAGATAATCTGAACTCTCTCAGGAAATACGGAAGGAAGAAGAAGAATTCGTTGTATGCAACAATTCGGAATTTTCCGATTGGATTGGATGTCATGAATGCTAGAATGCTGCTCTATTTATAAAGCCCAGGTGCCTGTTCGAAACACTGGTTCGAACAGGTACTAGCAGCCAAACAGCCTCTTACCGGAGGGACACACCTATTCGGTCAACGGTCACATCTGTTCGGTCAAACCGTAAAAAATTAATTAATTAATTAATATAAAATTAATTAATAAAATAATTAATTAATTTAATTCCGACCCTAACACAAAAAGATAAGACTTGAACTGAACTCACGACCCACGTCCCGACAGGCGGGCTGCCGGCACGTGTGTGGAGTATTGGGTCAACCCATGAGTTCCATAGATCCTCCCCCTTCCACAAAAGTGGGGTGCCCCTTGGGGCCCAAACCTTACTCCAAACTTGGGTTATATATAGACAACTTATTTCCCATAAGAAATCAATGTGGGATTACCCACTTTCAACTACATAACCCATGTTCAAGGGGGTAATTTTGGAGGCCAATAACTCATTCAATCCTACACGAATTTGAGCAAGTAAATAGTCTAGATTCATCTCCTCTCGGAGGTGAATCCAACGCACTAATGACCTATCACAAAGGATGCATGGATCCTACATTTATATTGACTCAAAGATCAACAAAATAATGAGTTTACACCCACTTATTCTAACACCTATATCTTTGCAGTTTGCCCAAAGATCCTATTTGGTTTTGTGTGGTTGAGCTGAGAGTTCCTTCTGCTTTTAACTTTTGTTGCCTGCAAAATTCACTCCCCTGTAAGAACCATATTCATTTTGTTTATTTTCTTGATACTAGGCAAAATCTAAAGACAATAAAATACGAGTTTTTCTATTTTGTTCATGGGCCTTGTAAATATATGCCTTTAGCCATTTTGATGCAAAGTCATTAATTAAATGGCCCCCTCCAGATAAATTGTTATGCGACGCTCATACTAAAAATTTGTGTCAGCATTAAGCTTTGCCCACCGTGGTACTGAAAATTTATCTATCCATCAGATTTTACACTGGGAAATGTGAGAATCTTTGAACTTTGAATAGTCAATTCATTTGTAAAATTCCAGTTAACAGCTTCAAGAAAATGAGATATCTCGTGGCCATTTGTTCCAAACCCTTTGATAATGCATAAATCTAGACAGCCCGAGTGAGAATTGGTACCCTGCGATGTACACAAATGTTTGGAGTGACACCAGTAGAGTGCTAGCCAAGTAGTCTTGGATGCAAAATCAGAGAGATGATATATATTCATAAAAAATAAAATTATTTATAATTAATTCATTATGTACCTTGTTCTTTCCTCTTACCTTATTAAATAGGTTGTCATAGAAATCATTTAGAGATTTGAATCCCATGATTTGAGGCACTATTTTAGTCTGATGGCGAGATTTTAGAAAAGATTTTCGGGATTCGCACTAAGTCGATTATCGTTTGATGATTGGCAAAACTTACCTCTTTGGTCGAATGACCTTTTTGACTGATCTTTACTAGATCACTTTATTACTCACCACCCTTGAATATAATTTGGGTTTGGTTAATGTCTGCAAAGTTTTTGGGTAAATATAGGGGTGGACATTTAGCGGGTAGGGCCGGGTTCACACAAAAAAAATTTTCATCAAGTCCAAAATCAAATTCTCAACTCACCCAATTAAAAAAATTGTATTCCCAAACCCGCTGATTTAACATTAAATTTGTTTAATATATAATTTTTTTTATAAATAATATAAAATTTAATTATATATATATATAATATTAAAAAATATATTATTTTATATATTTTTTGAGCCGAACCTAACTTTAATAATTATTTTTAAGCCTGTTCATTAAACTAATCAAGCTTTAAAAAATTTTAAAATCTTATAATTTATAAGTAAACTTGAACAAAGTTATTGGGCTTGTGGCCCATGTCCACCCCTAGGCAAGTATACAATTTTCCCATAAACACTAGGCTAGTGCATGTGCGGAATTAGCCAGTAAACTCGACCCACAAGTTTATCTTGTTGGTGTGGCACTGAAGACGGGTTTGGTTGATAGAGGTACGAATTTATGAACATTGGATGCACATTAAAGCTGTTGTATCTTTAAATCTAAGTGGTGACAGCCCATTCGTGATCGATCACTTCGGTGAAAGTGCACAATACTTTTTTTAACAGTTTCGTTGACTCTCTCTCTCCGTCTGCACATTAATCCAAAGTGCATTTATATTCCAACTGTTTCTCTTTAGTGCTCACTTGAGGGTAGAGAGTTGGAACTTTGGGACCAGTGAAGCTGTGCACGGGCGCACGTATCGGATAGATAGATGCCTAGCATTTTAAGATCAGTCATTGTGATCGATTTACTGTCAAATATGTACGTAACACATATGCCTTGTAAGTAGTTGTTGCTGTATAATCTATTTGCAGGACTCCGGAAAAAGGCTCTTCGATCGGGTGGTAATGGAAAGTTGAGAGAACCAAAGGTGGACAATCTGAAAAAGTAGCCAACTCTACTGTGGCTATTGGTTTGTGCAATTGCGGAAAGAAGTAGAAGATGCAAACTGTGGTGAAGAAATATCATGTGGAGGCAGAAGTGGAACCCCACTTTGTGAAATATATAATACGCTAGTGCTCTCTACTATGGTCTCTACTCTTAATAACATTAGACCCCTTTTTATCTGCAGTCACCAATAGGAAAAGTAATACTTGAAAAACTTGTGCTCGATCCCCTCCAAAAAATAAATAAATAAATAAATAAAAAGCTTGTGATTTTTTATCACAGCATGAGTTTTTAAGTTTGATCATTTCTAATAGTACTTTATTATGAGGAGCTATTATTCATGTAATATATAAAATTTACATAATTTATGTGAACGATGACCTTGTAGGAATTCAAACAATAGTCGATCAAAAGTTTGGACATCATATAACAAAAACAAAATGATAAAAAAACAAGTCTACACTTGTTGATCATTAGATTGGACTTCTTTTGGAATATGAAAAAGAGTTTAATTTTAATACATTAACAGTGTAACTTTTTTTTACATAAACAGACACTAAAATGTGATATGTGTACATTAGTATTACTTTTTTATGTTGTACTTAAATTTTAAAAGACCTGTGTCACATTTTGATGATATGCTTTTGTGAAAATATTTTACATAGTTAGTATATCAAAACTAAACTCAAATTTTAAAAAATCAATAATAAGTGATAATACGACAAGTATAGTTGGTCTGCCCCCAATGGACAAACTAGATAAGCTCACGCTATGTCTCCAGACCCAGACCCTTGGAGTCTCTTCCAGACCAGGTCTACTAGTAGACCTGGAAGGGCAAGGCTCTAGTAGTGCACCAGGCGTAGCCATTAAGACACCCCGACATTCTTGCCTGCTGATCAGTCTCCACGATCCCATGATTGGGACAGTTTCTCCCACAACTGGGGGCGTGGTCCATGAAGCCTAATGTAAGGGCATGGCACTCCCCCACGATCCCTGGTGCGCAATTTGAGGGCACGATTAACTCTCCCATTAATGTGCCCACGATCCGATCCGCACTCCCTACCAACATTTCTATAAAAAGGACAGTCATCATCTCCAGAAAGGTATGAAACTCATGAACTTTTAAGCATTGTGACTCTGCCCATTTATCTTTAACCTAACTTTGGCATCGGAGTGTCTTTGGCAGGCACCACACCGGTATTCCAAGCAATAGTATTCATCACCCCAACCGTTTGCGTCAGGGTCGGGAAGACCGAATAAATTCACTGCATCATCAGTTGGCGCCGTCTGTGGGAATAACACTTTGGTTGTTTCATGGTCTTGACCCTATCCGATGCTACATCAATCAGGCTAGATGAAGCAATGGAGGAACAAAGCTCCGTAAGGGTCGCTACCTTGGAGTGGCAAATCATCGAGATGATGGCCTCTATGAACCAGCTTCAAGCCCAAAACCAGGAGTTGGAAAGGAGATTGCCTCGCCACCGACGGCACTGGCAGTAGTGGATCCTCCGTCGCTAGAGGACCCACCGATGCCTGCAAACTAGCCAGCAGCAAGGAGCCCAGAAGGCAACGCTAGCGAAGGAGCGGAGGACCCAGTGTTTCCTAGGGAAAACCCTCCTCCGAGAAGGGCCAGGACCCATGCCGACGAAGCCCAGAGCCACATCGCCCAGTTCAAGGCAATGACAGTTATGGCGCCCAGATTTTTCGTACTCAAGGAATACACACACAAATGGGAAAAACACTGTACTCTCTCGTTAGAACTCGCCCTCCTAGAAGAATAAGTGTGACTAGGTTTAAATTGAAAATAGATTTGAATAAAGGGATTCTAGGAAAGATTTGGAGTCACCACCTAACTTGATTAAGGTGAGTTAGGTCACCTAAAAACTAAGAATAATCCGAAGACTATACTTAGGGTTTTTGAAAAAGATTTTAAAAAGATCTCCTCAAGAGAGGGTTTTTAGGAAAACAGGTTGTTTGGCAACCTTTGGAAAACATTTAGCCCCTTTTTTTAGAATAACTTCGTTTGGTCTTTGAAAACAGTGATTCTAGGTTCGAAGGTTGGTTACGTGTAGGGAAAACGCACTAAGCCATCACCCTACCTCGTCCTTTCGGTACCTACATGTCAATCTACCCTAAATCCACCTATGAGAGTCTTTGACTAACTATTGTTCAATCTTATCCACTTTGAAAAACAATGTTTGAAAACTATCATGATGCATGATATGCAAGTGCAAGGAAAGAAAATTGATTTGGGAAATAGATTTGAAAAGAAGAATTTGACTTGATTTTAGAAGAGAGATTTGAAATGATAGATTTGAAATTGGAAAGTTTGAAAATTTTGAAATAGAGATTTGGAAATAGAAATTTGAAATTGAAAATTTGAGAATAGATTGGAGATTTGAAAAGATTGTGGAATTTGAGATTTGAAAAATATGAAGATAGAAATTTGAAAGAAATTGTGGAATTTGAGATTGGAAAAATGTTGTGACCGCACCCATGAAGGGTTGTCTACGTATCCTTTTGGAGGAATCAGGTCAGTCGTAGTTCGGACAAGAGTCCGATTGAAAATAGAAGGTTGGATTGGAAGAAAGAGATTGAATTGAAAATTGGATTTAATTTGAAATTAGAAGAGGAGATTAGAATTTGAAATTTTGGAAAAGATTGGACTTCGATTTGAAAAGATAGAACTTGAAAGAAAGATTTAGACTTGTTTTGGAAAGACGAAGATTTAGGAAATCTAGACTTAGGAACTTAGAAAAGAAGGATTGGACTCGACTTGGAAAGTTTTTAGAAAAGATTTGACTCGAATGTTGGACTTGGAAGATTTAGGAAATGATTGAATTTAAGAAAGATTCAAATTAGGAAATGTCCAATTTAGGAAAGTTTCAAATTATGAAAGTTTCATTTTTGAAAAGTTTTCAAATTAGAAAAGTTTTCGACTTAGGAAAGTTTTGGAATTAGGAAAGTGTTGAATTTAGAAATGCTTTGAAATTGGAAAGTGTTGAATTTAGAAATGTTTTGAATTAGGAAAGTTTAGTTTAAGAAAGGTTTAGAATTTGAAAAGTTTCAAATCAAGAAAGTTTTGAATTTGGAAAGCTTAGAATTTTAGAAAGATTTTAAATTAGAAAAGATTTAGAAAAGGTTTGAATTAAGAAAGTTTTGAGTTTAGAAAGTTTTGGATTTGACAAGATTTGAAACTTTAGGAAAGTTTAGAATTTAGAAAGTTTTAGATTTAGAAAGTCTTAACTTAAGAAAGTTTTGAATTTAGAAAGCTTAGAATTTTAAAAAGATTTGACATTTAGAAAGTTTAAGATTTTGAAAGTTTTAGAGTTTGAATTTTAGAAAATCTTGAGATTAGGAAAGTTTGAGTTTAGGAAAGATTTGAAAACTTAGGTTTGAAAAGTTAAGATTTGAAAAGAGGGTAGAATTAGAAAAGGGTTGAATTTTAGAATTTTAGAAAAGATTTTTATGTTCAAGTTTTGGAAACTTAAAGTTTAGGAAAGGAGAAGTTTAGAAAGGAGTTGAATTAGGAAAGATTTGGATTAGGAAGGGATTGGATTTTGTTTCTAAAAGGGAATGTTTGATTTTGTTTCCAAAAACGGAGGATTGGATCTAGTTTCCTAAACGGGGAAATTAGATTTGGTTTCCTAAAGGGAAGGTAGGATTTGACAAGGATTTGAAAAATGAAAGTTTTCTAGAAACCCTAGGTTTGGAAAATTATAATTTTGACGTAGAAAAGAGGTTTTGAAAATGTGTATAGTTTTGATGTAGAAAAGAAGAGATTTTGGAAACCTAATTTTGACGTAGAAAACGGGAGTTTTTGGAGACTTAGGTTTGGGGCAAGATTGAAAATCATGTTTTTGGAAAGAAAATTAGGGTTTCCTAATTGTGAGCTCTAGGGCTTGATTTGGGCTCTAAGAAAAGAGATTTTTGGAAAATGCGTTTTTGGAAACGAAGATTTTGAGAAGGAAATCCTAGAGAGGAGTTTTCTAAAATGAAGATTTTGGAAAGAGAGTTTTTCTTTAGAAAGATTTTTAGAAGGAGATTGTTGGAGGGAGTTTTTAGGAAAGTAAATTTAGGGAGTGTTTTTAGAAAGTGGATTTTGGAGAGAGGATTTTGGAAAGGAGTTGAAAAAGGGAGTTTTGAAAAATAGTTTTTTGGAGGGAGTTTTTGAAAACAACTTTGGAAAGGAGAGTTTTAGAAAAGTATGTTGAAAAGGAGATTTTTAGGAAGAGATTTGAAAAGAAAGTTTTTAGAAGGTGTAAAAACATTTCACTTTCGTAAAGCAATTCTAACCATAAGAGGGTTAAAACCACTTTAGGAAAGCGGTTTTAAAAACAAAAAGATTTGAAAATAATGACCATATTGGTCACTTTGAATGTAACACTTTCCTAAAGCAACCCTAGCCATGGAAAAGCTAGAATCACCCTAGGATTGTGACTTTGAAAACAAGTTTTGAAAAAGAGGATTTTGATGCAATTTTGAAAACAAGTTTGAAAACAATTTTGAAAATAACTTTAAAAACGACTTTTGGAATATGCAAGATCATGATATGCATAATGCAAGTTTGGGGTCGTGAACATACAAGGTTAAGGCTTCACCACATAATCAACGGGGTCGGACCCATGTGGTCTCCGGTTAGACTAAAAGAAAGCCCCCGACACGGTGACTCTCCAATAGCCCAATCCTACACATAGACCGGGAATCCCCTTGTTTCAAGCATGCAAAGAAAAGGGGGGGGGGGGAAGATGGGGGATTAAAATAGAGAAAACCCAAGTGGGTTAGGAGAGAGAAGAGAGAGGGGGGAGTGCAGAAATTTAAATAGAAAACCTACCTTGTATCTTGTTTAATTTGCGCGCCTTGCTTTCTTCGGTCTTCGGTCTTCGTCTTGATCTTCGTCTTCAACCTTCAAGAGTTGTCTTCAAACTTTAGATTGCAACTCTTCAAATCTTCAAAAGAGAGTTGAAGGCTTGTGTATGAGTGTATGGGGGTGTGTATGAGTGTATAGGAGGCTAGGGTTTAGTGTATGGTGGTTAGAGTTTGGAAAACCTAGGGAGGCTAGGGTTTAGGGAGTGCACGAGCTCTGTATATCGAAATATATGATTTTTAGACTGATTTTGCGGACCCCTTTCACGTTGGAGGAGACTTTGTATTTATAGAGGTTGGACAAACCTAGTGCTTGTTGCAGTGGCGCCAGGGCAAAATTGCTCTTGGTGCCACTATTAGTGGCACTAGCTAGTTAGAAAAGTTTGTAAGTCGGCAAGCAATGTATCTTTGACTAGATTTGAGCGCCTATACTAGTGACTACCATGCAATTTTTAACCTGGCTTCACTAGGAGTGACTCTAGAAAGTCCAAGAAGGAGTTTGGAAGACCGGGAATGACCCGGAAGGCTGGAAAAGAGCAGGAATACTTAAAATAGTGTCCTAGAGGTATTTAACTTGAAAAATAAAGATATAATGTGTTGGAAGGGTTTACCGGGCTTTTAGGGGCAAAATAGTCAATCGGATTCGGAAGCTGCCAGGATGGACTTGGACTAACCCGGAAGAAGACTTAGGATTTAGAAATATTATTCAGAATGTTCCCAAAGGTTATCGGTTTGATTCCCAGAGCCGGTGTGGTCGGAAAAGGAGATCGGCCCACTAGGGGCAAAACAATCATTTCGCACCGGGTTTGCCGGAACTGACTCGAAATACTCCAGAAAGGTAGAGGAAGATTGAGAATACTATAAGAGGTATTCTCTGGAGGTTACCGGTTTGATACCCAGAGCCGGTGTGGTTGGAAAAGGGGACCGACCCACTAGGGGTAAAATAATCATTTTGTACCGAGTTTACCGAAACTGACTTGGAATGATCCGGAAAGATAAAGGAAGGTTGAGAATACTATAAGAATTAATTCAGAAGGTTACCAATTTGGTACCCAGAGCCGGTGTGGTCGGAAAAGGAGATCGGCCCACCAAGGGCAAAACGGTTATTTTGCACCGGGTTTGCCGAAACTGACTCGGAATGATCCAGAAAGGTGGAGGAAGGTTGAGAATACTATGAGAAGTAATCTTAGAAGGTTACCGGTTTGATACCCAGAGCCGGTGTGGTTCTCGAGGCGTTTGGATGTCTAGGGGCAAAATGATCATCTTGACCGGAAAGTCTCGAAAAAGGCCCAATGGGCAGTTTGGTCATTTTTCACCGAAGTGGGCTAGCAGGCACTGGTGTTAACCTGGGTTTTGAGTGTTTCCGCCACTTTGACGGTTGTGATGTTTGCGAGTATTTCTGCTACTTGAACCGTCACGAGTAATAAACTGCCTTGAGAGAGGGATTGAAAAGGGGACTTATCATCTCCGAAAAGACGTGCCTGATTTGGAATGGTCTCGAGGAATAAACTGTCTCAAGAGATGGATTGGAAAGAGGACTTATCGTCTCCGGAAAGACGTGCCTGAATTGGAACCGTCTCGAGGAATAAACTGTCTCGAGAGAGAGATTGGAAAGGGAACTTACCATCTTCGAAAAGACGTGCCTGAATTGGAACCGTCTCAAGGAATAAACTGTCTCGAGAGAGGGATTGGAAAGGGGACTTACCATTTTCGAAAAGACGTGCCTGATTTGGAATAGATTTGCCGTCTCGAGAAATCAACTGTCTTAAAAGAGGGGTTGGAATTTGGAAAGGACAATGCCCCTAAGGTTATTTTGGTCATTTTGCCTCTATTTGGGCTTGGCGGGCCCATGAAGCAATGGACAGACGGGATTTGGACTTAGAAAGTTGATTTCGATTGGAATATGCCTACAATGACTTGAACATAAGTCTGGACGGAGTGTAGACTACTGAGCGGTAAAAAATGGGGTGCTTACAACAATGGTGCTCCCGGAGCATATTGGCGAAACTCGCCCAGTGTGGGACGAGCAGTTAAAGGAGATGCAGGCTTAACTGGCTAGGATGATTACCGCTATAAAAGAGAAAGGCCCCAGCATAGTAGAAAAGCGGGTGAACAGGACAGACACGTCTTTCACACCGGGAGTAATGAGGATGCCCTTACCTCTAAAGTTCAAGATGCCCACATTGGAGTCCTTCAATGGCACAAAAGACCCCCTGGACCACCTTGAGACATATAAAGCCCTGATGGACCTCCAGGCGGTCCCTAGTGAAATTATGTGCAAAGGGTTTCCTACCACCCTTAAAGGCTTAGCACGGATTTGGTTCCACATGCTTTCCCCTAGGACGATTAACAAATTCGTGGACCTGAGTAAGTTGTTCGTCAGCCAATATATCGGAAGACAGAGGCAAAGAAGGTCCTCCACCTCCTTGTTCAATACTAAACAATGCGAGAAGAAGACTCTACGCGAGTTTGTCACCTGCTTTAACCAGGAGACCTTCTACGTGGATGACTTGAATCAGAAATTGGCAGTAGCAACTTTCATTGCAGGTGTCAGAACCCCCAAGTTCCTGTTCTCCCTGGCCAAGGAAGCGCCCAAGACGATGGCTCTCCTGGTCTTCCCTGGCTTTAAGGGTGTCTTCTGCGTTTATGTATTTCTGCGCTCAGAGCATTAGTGCCACACGCAGCCTAGACAAGAAAAGAATGGCTGAGGAGAAGAAGGATGACAGGGAATCGAAAGCCCTTAGATTGGCTGAGTAGAAGCCCAAGGCAGAGAGTAAGAGGACCAAGCAGGCCAGATACAACTAGCATTTTATCCCCCTCAATACTTCCCTGGATCAAGTGCTCTACGAGATCAAGGGAGATCCGGCGTTGAGATGGCCAAGACGAATGAGGTCCCCCCCAGAGAAGAGGCCAACCAACAAGTGGTGCCGATTCTACTAGGACCATGGCCATGATATGGAGGACCGCTACGACCTTAAGCAGCAGGTGGAGAACTTGATCAAGCAAGGGAGGTTGGGCAGATACATAGTAAGGGGTAGAAGCGAAGAGAGGTGAGACCAGCCTCCAAGACAGGTCGAACGAAGAAGTCCTGAGAGAGAAAAGCAGAATGAGCAACCCATGGGAGAAATAAGGGTCATCTCCGGAGGGTTCGCAGGCAGTGGTGAATCCTCGTCTGCCAAGAAAAGGCACGCTAGGGAGGCCCAGAGCTAGAGGGAAGTCATGTCCATAAAACGATCAGCCAAAAAATCTAGGGCAGAGCATGACCCCATCACGTTCACTGATGAAGAGGCTAAGGCAATATGTTAACCTCACGATGACCCTTTGGTCATATTAGAAGTCATGTCCAACTTCTTGATACGAAATTTCCTTGTGGACAGTGGCAGCTCGGTAGACATTCTCTTCCTAAAGGCCTTCAAATAGTTAAAGGTCGACAAGGAAAAGTTACAACCGGTCAACTCCCCCTTGGTCAGTTTCACTGGCGACAAAGTTACCCCTTTGGGTTCCATATCCCTGCCAGTAACGTTAAGAACCGCACCCCAACAAACCACCAAGATGGTGACATTCTTAGCAGTGGATTGCCCTTCGACCTACAACATCATGTGGGCAAAACAGCTCTCAACGAGTTCAAAGCTATACATCCACCTACCACTTACAGGTTAAATTCCCCACATTCCAACAAATTAGCGAAGCCAAGGTTGACCAACAGACCGCCAGAGAGTGTTATATGGCATCCCTCCGAGGGGAGAGCAAGGAGGCCATGCTGATTGAGGAGCTAGAGGTTCGAGACGAGGAGGAGATCAGGAGGGAAGAGCCGGTAGAAAAGCTCGAGGAGGTCATGGTCGGAGAGAAAGACCAGACCAGGGTGACAAAAATTGGGACAACAGCCCCAGAGGAATTCAATGTGGGATTAAGGTCTTTCCTCAAGAAGAACGCTGATGTTTTTGCCTGGTCTCATGAGGATATGCCAGGCATCGATACCCAAATCATTGGTCATCATCTGAACATAGACCCAACGATAAAACTAATCAGGCAGAAAATGAGAACCTTCGCCCCAGAACACAACAAGGCAGTAACTGAAGAAGTTGAGAAATTGAACAGAGCTGGCTTCATAAAGGAGGCCTAGTGTCCTGCCTGGTTGTCTAATGTGGTCATGGTCAAGAAGGCGAATGGGAGGTGGAGGATGTGTGTGGACTTCACAGATCTGAACAGGGTGTGTCTCAAGGATAGCTTCCTCTTACCCATAATAGATTAACTGGTGGATTCAACGGCGGGGTATGAGATGCTAACCTTCACGAATGGTTTCTCAAGTCACAACCAGATAAGGATGGCAGAAAATGACTAGAAGCACACGGCGTTTGTGATAGACAGAGGCCTGTATTGCTATAGAGTAATGCTTTCAGCCTGAAAAATGCCAGAGCAACTTACCAGAGGCTTGTCAACCACATATTCAGCATTCAGATTGGCAGAAACATAGAAGTCTACGTTGATGACATGTTGGTAAAAAGTAAACAAGCCACCAACCACCTGACAGATCTGGAAGAGACATTCAAGAACCTAAGGACCTATAAGATGAAGCTAAACCCTGCCAAATGTGCTTTTGGGGTAACATCTGGCAAATTTATGGGGTTCATGGTTTCCAATCGGGCGATAGAGGCTGACTCTAAAAAAATTAGAGCAGTATTAGATATGCAGTCCCCAACGTTCACCAAGGAAGTCCAAAGATTGGCAGGCAGAGTGGCAACACTGAACAGATTCATCCCTAAATCAACAGATAAGTGCTTTCCTTTCTTTAAAATTATATGTAAAGCTTTCGAGTGGACCCCCGAATGTGAACATGCTTTCCAGTAGCTCAAAAAATACCTGAGTTCAGTACCATTACTAAGTCAGACCATAGAAGGCGAAGAACTTTATCTTTACCTTGCCGTGTAAGACGCAACAGTGAGCTCAACCCTGGTCAGACAAGAAGAAGGAGTCCAGAAGCCTGTTTATTACACAAGTAAAGCTCTGAAGGGCGCCAAGGAGCAATACCCCAAAATGGAGCTGCTAGCCTTCGCCCTCGTCACTTCAGCACGGAGGTTGAGGCCATACTTCTAGGCGCATACCATAATCGTTCTGACAGACCAGCCATTGAAGAAGATCCTCCACAAACCGGAGACCTCAGGCCGACTTGTCAAATGGTCCATAGAACTCAGCCAATTTGACATTCAGTGCAGACCAAGACTGGCGATCAAGGGACAGGCTGTAACGGACTTCATCGCTAAATTCACCCACCCAACAACCCACCCTGCTGACAACTCTCTGGAGCCCTAATGGATCCTCAATGTCGACGGTTCCTCCACCGACAGAGCAAGTGGGGCCAGGGTCGTCCTGGTCACACCTGAAGGGTACAAACTCAAATATGTTGTCAAGTTTAAGTTCCCCGCATCCAACAACGAAGCTGAATACGAAGCCTTAATAGCTGGCTTCGAAATGGTTTGACGAATAGGGGTAGAGCATATCTTGGTACGTAGTGATTCTCAACTTGTGGTAGAACAGGTCCAAGGCGAATATGAGGCCAAGGGAGAAAAGATGCAAGAGTATTACAAGATAGCTAAGAGCCTGGCCACGAAATTATCCAAAATACTATTAGAAAGAGTGCCAAGACTGCAGAACGAGGAGGAAGATCGATTGGCCAGGATAGCCTTATTTTAGGAGGACAACCTAAGAGTCCCTATGGAGGTGCTGGATTCGACAAGCATTTAGAGCCCAGAAATACACCAGGTAGAACAAGAAATGGAGTGGGTGTCGCCAATCAGAAACTACTTAGAGTAAGGATCCTTACCGGAGGACAATGTTGAGGCCAGAAGGATTCAGTAAAGAGCTAGTAGGTACGCCCTTATCAATGACATTTGGTACAAAAGGGGACACACTCTGCCCTGGTTAAGGTGTGCAGGAAAAGCAGAAGCTGATTATATCATGAGAGAGGTGCACAAAGGGGTCTGTGGCAACCACTAAGCAGGAAGAGCTCTGGCCAAGAAGATACTCAGGGCAGCCTACTACTGGCCCACGATGGAGAAGGATGCCCAAGATTTCGTAAGGAAGTGTGACAAGTGCCAAGGGTTTTCTAATATCCCCAGGAGCTGACGCCCATCCAAAGCCCTTGGCCTTTCACCTAATGGGGGATTGACATTATGGGAGCCTTACCTTTGGGGAGAGGCCAAACCAAATTCACGGTGGTAACAGTAGACTACTTCACCAAGGGGGTCGAGGCCGAAGTAGTCGCCACCATCATTGAGCAAAAAATGAAAAACTTCCTATGGAAGAACATCGTATATAGGTTCGGAGTTCCCAAGGTGATTATTAAAGATAATGAGAAACAGTTTAAGAGCAGTCAATTCAGTCTAATATGCTCAGACCTCTAGATCAGCCATCACTTCTCTTATATAGAGCACCCCCAAGCCAACGGCCAGGTCAAAGTCACCAACAGAACCTTATTCAACATTATCAAGGCGAAGCTGGAGAAGGCGAAGGGCTTATGGGCTGAGGAACTTCCCAACATTTTGTGGGCCTACCGAACGACAGAGAGGGTGGCAACATGGCACACCTCTTTTTTCTTAACGTTCAGGTCAGAAGCGGTCATCCCAGTGGAAATAGGTATGCATAGCCCCAGGGTCGAACATTTCGAACTAGAGGCCAACAGCGAAGCCCTGGAGGTGAGCCTAGATCTACTTGAAGAGAGAAGGCTGCAAGCAGCCATAGAAGTAGTTGTCTATCAACAAAGGATGCGCAGATATCATGACGCGAGAGTGAAACCTAAAGCATTTAAAGCAAGAGATCTGGTCCTCAAGAGAGTCAATCAGTCTACCAGGAAGCTCAGTGACGGCAAACTAGGGCCAAATTAGGAAGGGCCATACAAAGTTAAGGGGTTTTCCCAAAAAGGGACTTACTGGCTGACGACAAAAACCTCCCCAACCCTTAGCATGCTGAGCACCCAAAGAAGTACTATGTATGATGTAACCAGCACGCATTAATGAAATTCTTGCTCTTCGAGGCCCCAAAGTGGTTGTCTACTCGCATGGCTCATAGAGCACAAGGCTACTAAGCCCAACTAGTCAGCCCCCAAGACTGACCAAACTAGCCGAAAGGCCACAAGGCTCCTAAGCCCAACTGATCAGTCCCCAAGACTGACCAGACAAGCCAAAATGCCACAAGGTTACTAAGCCCAACTGGTCAGCCCCCAAGACTGACCAGACTAGCCGAAAGGCAACAAGGCTCCTAAGCCCACCTAGTCAGTCCCCAAGACTGACCATACAAACTGAAAGGCCACAAGGCTACTAAGCCCACTTAGTCAGTCCCCAAGACTAACCAGACAAACCGAAAGGCCACAAGGCTACTAAGCCCAACTAGTCAGCCCCCAAGACTGACCAGACTAGGCGAAAGGCCACAAAGCTCCTAAGCCCAACTGATCAGTCCCCAAGACTAACCAGACAAGCTGAAAGGCCACAAGGCTAGTAAGCCCAACTGCTCAACCCCCAAGACTGACCAGATTAGCCAAAAGGCCACAAGGCTCTTGTCGCGCACAGATTTTTCGTACTCGAGGAATACACACATAAGTAGGAAAAATATTGTCCTCTCTCGTTAGAACTCACCCTCTTAGAAGAATGAATGCGACTATGTTTGAATTGAAAATTGGTTTGAATAAATGGCTTTTGAAAAACATTTGGAGTCACCACCTAACTTGATTAAGGTGAGTTACGTCACCTAAAAACTAAGCACAATCCGAGGATCATGCTTAGGGTTTTTGAAAACGATTTTCAAAATACTACCTCAAGAGAGGGTTTTTAAGAAAACAGGTTGTTTGGCAACCTTTAGAAAACATTTAAGCCTTTTTTGAAAATAAACTCCATTTTGGTCTATGAAAACAGTGATTCTAGGTTCGGAGGTTAGTTACGTGTAGAAAAAACGCACTAAGCCATCTCCCTACCCCGCGCTTGCAGTATCTACATGTCTATTTATCTTAAATTCACCTATGAGAGTCTTCAATTAACAAATATTCAATCCTATTTACTTTAGAAAAGAAATGTTTAAAAAAAAACTAGCATTATGCATGATGTGCAAGTGCAAGAAAAGAGAGTTGGAAAATAAATTTAGAAATAGATTGATTTGAAAGAAATTTGAAAAGATAAATTTGAAATTGGAAAGTTTTAGAAATTGAAAATAGAGATTTGGAAATAGAAATTTAGAATTGGAAGTTTGAAATAGATTATGGAGTTGGAGATATGAAAAAGATTGTAGAATTGAAAATTTGAAAAAGATTGTGACTGCACTCATAAGAGTTGCCAACGTATCCTTTTGCGAGAATCAGGTCAGTCGTTGTTCGAATAAGAGTCCGATTGAAAATAGAAGAGTTGACTTGTAAAAGAGCTGAAGTTGGAATTCGAATTGGAATTAGAAGAATAGGAAATTTGAACTTTGATTGGAAGATTTGAAAAGATTAGTTTTGAAAGACCTAGACTTTGGAACTTAGAAAAGAAAGATCGGACTTTACTTGGAAAGATAGAACTTGGAAGAAAGATTTAGACTTGTTTTGAAAAAATGGAGGTTCAAGAAACCTAGACTTAGGAAAGGGAGGAGACTTAAGAAAAAATTTGACTTGCAATGGTTTAAGGAAGATTCAACTTGACTCGAAAGAGTTTTAGAAAAGATTAGATTTAGGAAAGGTTCGAATTAGGAAAGTTCCGTTTTAGGAAAGTGTCACTTTAGGAAGGTTCTGTTTTAGGAAAGTTTTGGTTTAGGGAAGTTTCGAATTAGGAAAATCTCATTTTTGGAAAGTTTCGTTTTAGGAAAATTTCAATTCAGGAAAGTGTTGAATTAAGAAAGTTTCAAATTAGGAAAGTTTTAGATTTGGAAAGATTTGAAGTTTAGGGAAGTTTAGAATTTTAGAAAGATTCAAAGTTTGAGTTTTAGAAATTCTTGAAATTAGGAAAGGTTTTGAGTTTAAGAAAGGTTTGAAAACTTACATCTGGAAAGTTAAGATTTGGAAAGGGGTGGAATTAAGAAATGTTGGAATTAGGGAAAATTTAGAAATTTAAAGTTTAGGGAAAGATTTAAAAGTTTAGGTTTAGGAAATCTAAGGTTTAGGAAAGTACTAAATTAGGAAAGAGTAGATTGGGAAAGATTTAGACTAGGAAGGGTTAAGATTCCTATTTCCTAAAACAAATGATTGGATTTTGTTTCTAAAAAGAGATGTTTTGATTTTGTTTTAAAAAACGGAGGATAGGATCTAGTTTCCTAAATGGGAAGATTGAGTTAGTTTCCTAAAGGGAAGATTGGATTTGGGCAAGGATTTGGAAAGGAAAATTTTAAAAACCCTAAATTTGGAAGACTCTAGTTTTGACGTAGAAACTAGGTTTTGGAAATATATAGTTTGGATATGAAAAGGGAGATTTTGGAAACTTAGATTTTAAGGTAAGTTTGAAAATCATATTTTTGGGAAGGAAAATTAGGGTTTCCTGATTGTAATTCTAGGGCTTGACTTGGCACCAAGAAAAGAAATTTTTGGAAAGTGAGTTTTTGGAAACGAAAATTTTGGAGGAAGATTCTAAAAAGGAGTTTTTTTAGAAAATATGTTTTGAAAAGAATTTTAGGAAAGAAGTTTTTGAAAAGTAAAACTTTGAGAGAGTTTTGGAAACAAGATTTTGGAAGAAGCTTTTTGAAAAGAGTTTTTAGGAAAGTAAATTTTGATGAGAGTGTTTTGGAAAGGAGTTTGAAAAGAGAAGTTTTGGAAAATAGATTTTTAGAGGAAGTTTTTAGAAAACAATTTTGAAAATAAGAGTTTTCGAAAAGTATGTTGAAAAAGAGGGTTTTAGAAAAAGAGACTTTTGAAAAGAGAGCTTTTTAGAAAGTATAAAAATGTCTCACTTTCCTAAAACAATTCTAACCATAAAAAGGTTAGAGCCACTTTAAGAAAGTGGTTTTGAAAACAACAAGGAGTTGAAAATATGGACCATATTGGTCACTTTAAATGTAACACTTTCCTAAAACAATCATAGCCATGAAAAGGCTAGAATCACCCTAGGATTGTGGTTTTGAAAACAAGTATTAAAAAAGAAGACTTTGATGCAATTTTGAAAACAAGTTTAATGTAAGCTTTGAAAACGAGTTTGAAAACGATTTTTGAAAGAATGCAAGATAATGATATGCACAATGCAGATTGGGGTCATGAACATACAAGGTTAAGGCTTCACCACATAATCAAGGGGGCTGAACTCATGTGGTCTTCGGTTAGACTAAAAGAAAGCCCCCGACACGGTGACTTTCAAGAACCTAATCCTACACATGAACCGGGAATCCCCTTGTTTCAAGCATGCACAGAAAATAGGGGAAAAAGAAGGGGGATTAAAATAGAGAAAACCTAATGGGTTAGGAGGGAGAAAAAAGAGGGGGAAGTGTAAAAACTTAAAGAGAAAATCTAATGTATGTCTTATTTACTTCGCTTGGCTTTGCGCGCCTTGCTTTTCTTGCTTTTCTTCGGTCTTCGCTTCAGTCTTTGAGGGCTTGTCTTTGATCTTCAAAGCTTATAGTTACAGCAATCCAAATCTTCAATGAAGGGTTGGAGGCTAGTGTATAAGTGTACAGGAGTGTATATGAGTGTATAGGAGGCTAGGGTTTGTGTATGGTGGCTAGGGTTTGAAAAACCTAAAGAAGCTAGGGTTGAGGGAGGCTACGAACTCTATATATCGAATATTAGGGTTTTCAGATTGATTTTACGGACCTTTTTCACGCTAGAGGAGGCTCTGTATTTATAGAGATGGGATAGACCTGGCGCCTGTTGCAGTGGCGCTAGGCCAAATTTCCTCTTGGCGCTACTAGTAGTGGCGCCAGCCAGTTAGAAAAGTTTTAAGGTCGGCAAGCAACGTATCTTGAGAATATTTGGGCGCTTGTACTAGTGACTACCATGCAATTTTTAGCCTGACTTCACTAGGAGTGACTCTAGAAAGTCCGGGAAAGATTTAAGGGACCGGGATTGGCCCAGAAGGCCAGAAAAGGACAGGAACACTTAGAACAGTGTCCCGGAGGTATTTGACTTGAAAAATGAGGATAGGATGTGTTGGAGGGGTTGACCGGGCCATTAGAGGCAAAACGGTCAACCGGGCTGGAAAGCTGCCGAGATGGGCTCAGAACGTCTTGGAAGAAGATTCGAGATTTGGAATCATTATTCAGAATGTTCCCAAAAGTTGCCGATTTGATAACCAGAGGTGGTGTGGTTGGAAAATGTGACCGGCCCACCAGGGGCAAAATGATCATTTTGCACCGGGTTTGCCGGAACTAACTCAGAATAATCCAAAAAGATAGAGGAAAGCCGGGAATGCTATTAAAAGCATTCTCAGGAGGTTACCGGTTTGATACCCAAGGCCAATGTGATTCTCGAGGCTTCGGATGTCTAGGGGCAAAATGATCATTTAGCTTTAAATGGGCCTTATGGGCCCAGGAAGCAACCGGTGGACTAAATTGGAGTTTAGAAATCGGGTTAAAGTCTAAATATGCATGTGATGTGTGAAAATGAGCCCAATCGGGCCAGAGATTGCCGAACGGGCAAAAATGAGCTGCTTACAACTCTTAAGCCCACCTGGTCAGTCCCCAAGACTGACCATACAAGTCGAAAGGCCACAAGGCTCCTAAGCCCAACTGGTCAGTCTCAGACTAGCCGAATGGCCATAGGGCTAAGCCTACCTGGTTAGTCTTGAGCCGAAAGGCCACAAGGTTAAGCCCACCTAGTTAGTCCCCAAGACTGACCATACGAGCTGAAAGGCCGCCAGGCTTACAATCCTAACTGGTCAATCCCTAAGACTGACCAGACCAACCTAAAGGCCAAAGGCTAAAAGCTAACAAGCCCAACTGGTCAGTCCCTAAAACTGATAAGGTAAGCCGAAAGGCTAAAAGGATGATGAGTTCACGTGGTCAATCCACGAGACTAACCAGAATAACCAAATGATCACGAAGCCACTAAGCCCACTTGGTCAATCCCATGGTCTTACAGGTCAAGTAAAAAAAAAAAAGAGGCAATCACAGGCATTTGAATAAAAGAACACAGAGCACGAATGAGAGGCAAAATTGCATTTTTATTAATAGAAGGCAATTACAAAGGCAGTTAGAAAAAAAATCTACTATAAGGGCTTGGGTCTTTTGAAAAGCTCAAGATTGAGCGTCATCTTCTTCTTCTACTGTAGGGCTCTGGTCTTCCCCATCAGGCGCCTGAGAGGTGGTATCATCAGATGGCTTCAGGGCAAAAAAATCCAAGTCTGGGAAGAGATTCTTTGCCGCAACCTTAGCATCAATGAAACTCTCCATATAAGCCTCGCTGACCTCATTCTGGAAGGTCACCCCAGCTTTAAACTCCTCCGCAGCCCTATTTTGAGCAGTTTTGCTCTGCCCTCCAGCGCAGCTACCCTTAAGGCCAGTGAGTCTTTGACAGCCTCAAAGGCCTGAGCATCAAAGGTCAACGCCTCAACCTTTTTCTTAAGTTCCACCGACTCGTCCAAGACGGTGGTCTTCTCTGCCTCAGCGACTGCCTTGGATTCCTCGGTATCTTTGACCTTCTTCTCCAGACCGCTGATGGACTCGGTCAAGGTCTCCATGACTTGACCTTTCTTGGAGCTCTCACTTGTCTTCGCCTTCAAACGGGTAAACAGATAGAGTGCTTTAACATGCAACTGCAGAAAGTTGGACGAATCTGTACCAATAAGTCAAAACAACCAAATGAAAAAGAAATGGCAACCAAAAGCATCACCTTGAAAGCATCGTGGTTCATACTCTTTGTCAGTTGGGCGTTGTTTCAGTTAGTGAAGGGGGCCACATTCTCCAAACTGATGAACTTCTGCATTCTCTCCCACGTAGCCTGGACATCCTCCATAATGAGGGGCTCGTCTTACTGAGCTGCTGGCGACTGCCCGTAGGTATTGCTGTAGCAGGCAGGGGCATACTGACACCAGACCTAGAGGTCTGACCAGGTGCCTGGCTAGCAGAAGGAGCCTTAGCTCCCTTGGTTGGGCCAACCACTGTAAGACCCTTGTCAGGAGAAGGCTCAACGGTCGTGCCCCCTGAACTGTGTCGAGGGTGCTTGCTGGGTCTCTCTCCAGCAGCTTTTGCCCTCTCCATCTCCTCAAATTTCTTCTTGGCAGAGGACCCCATGCTACTCTTATCAAAGCCCATATTGGATTCTAGTCCTGCAAAACACACACGGCAGGGATCAATGCACTTGCATCAGAAAGCAATTGCAACAGACATACCAGACTTACTCCTTTCAGCGCGAAGAGATAGGCGGCCAAACTCTCACCAACTACAAGGGGCGCCCAGTTCTTAACTGGGTGCTCCCTCACCTTCGCTACCCGGTCTTCCCTCGACTTGTCCTCCAACACAAGAAGGCATGCTGAGCAAAAAAAGAACGGATAATGGTCAGACCACTACCTTAAGAATGGATCAAGCATGAAAGCACGAAAAACACTTACCCTTCCTACCTGGTCTACCCCATTGTCTAGGTATGCGAGGGGTCTGGTTAGTCACATCCTTCCAGTGGGCAATCTCCATACCCTCGCTGTATACAAAGAAGTATTTCTCCTTCCAGCACTTGTGGGAGACTGGGAGACCAGTTATCATTGTTGCCTAACCCTCCCGAGCCAAGAAGTAATACCAGCCTGAGCTCTCGTTCTTAGTTATTTTGTAATAGAAAAAGAAGTCTTTAGGGGTCAAGAGTTCCTCCTTGTTGGTAGCGGCTTGCCACAAGGCTGCACAACCCACCAGTATGCACCATGAGTTGGGTGTGAGCTGCCCAGGAGCTTGCCTGGCCCTACTCAAGACTCCCCTAATGGGAGGAGCAATGGGAAACCTCAGCCCCCCGGTCAGTGCACTTTCGTACATCGCGATCTCCCGAGGACGAGGGAAGCACGCTCTGTCCTCGCTCCTAAGAACTCTATAACTCATGGAGGCCGGGAATTGGTAAGTAAACCACAGCTTTTTCACTTTCGCCCCGTCTAGGATGGAGGCTATGTGCCTCGCCTCGTACCTACAGTCTGAGGCAGAGGGCGACCCAACTCTAACCTCAACCATAGCCATAGGGGCACCTTCAAAGGCATCCACAATGGCCACAGGGCTCTTTGCCCTCTTTGGCCTCACCTCTTCGGTAACGTCCTTAATATTCGCCCCAAAGTAGTTAGCAGAGGCACTTGAAGCCTCGTCTGGCCTAACCCTATCCAAATCCATGGAGGCAGTGCGCTCAAAACCGAATGTTCATGATCCTAGGGTCCTCTATTTCGCATAGGGTTTCGAAAGTGGACTTGGATGCTTCTAAAATGCCCCAATACACAAACTCGACAAAGGATGGGTTACCTACAAACCCTAAAGGGTACGAGGCCCTGACTCTCCACCCGTAGTACCAGATGGTTTTCTGTAGGAGCCAAAACATATACCCACACACCCTGAATACCTTGGTGAGTAAAAAGGTTGAGGGGAAGGTTTGGAGCTATTGTGAACAATCAACAATGGCGGAAGAAAGCAAGGAGAACCACTCACTATATAGCTCGAAAAAAATGTGCAAAATAGAGAGCCCTTCGACGAACAGCCAAGGTCTTATAGGCCCCCTCTTTTCGAAATCAACAGCACAGATCTGCCTCAGGGCTCTTAGATCGAACGGTCGATAATGGTAATGTTCAATTGATGTACGGGGTCCAACCCCGCGAGGCCACGTGGCACAAACACCAAAAGTCGCGTCGATTCAGCAAGCATAGTAATCATGATAGTTTACAACGCTATAAATGCACCTTAGGGGGGGCGCCCCGCGACTCTTTGAAATTCCCACCGGTAGGCCCGGGCAGCCAAGGGAATTGGGGGCATCTGATAATACGACAAGTATAGCTGGTTTGCCCCCAATGGACAGACCAAATAAGCTCACGCTATGTCTCCAGACTTGGATCATTGGACTTTCTTCTAAACCAGGTCTACCAACAGACCTGGAAGGGCAGGGCTCTAGTAGTGCACCAGGCGCTGCTATTAAGGCACCCTGAGATTCTTGCCTGATGATCAGCCTCCACGATCCTATGATAGGGACGGTTCCTCCCACGACTGGGTGCATGGTCCATGAAGCCTAATGTAAGGGCATGACACTCCCCCACGATCCCTAGTACGCAATTTGAGGGCACGATTAGCTCTCTCATTAATATGCTCACAATCCGATCAGCACTCCCTACCAACATTTCTATAAAAAAAAAAAAAAAAAAGGCAGTCATTATCTCCAAAAAGGTACGAAACTCATGAACTTTTAAGCATTGTGACTCTGCCTATTTATCTCTAGTCTAACTTTGGCATCAGAGTGTCTTTGGCAGGCACCACATCGTTGTCCTAAGCAAGAGGATTCATCACCCCAACCGTTTGTGTCAGGGTCAGGAAGATCAAATAAATTCACTGCATCATCAATAAGTGTGCTTTATGTGCACTTCAAATGTACCTGACATTCTCAATTTAAATGGGTTGGTATTGATTTACTCTATATATGTATACGTAAAGATATATAAATTAGGTGTGGGTCTTTGGTTAGGAAGGATAAGTTGGTGCTCTGACAACAAAAACACCTAAGGTAAGGGCATTTGTCTACCTTTTGCATACCTTTTATCCAATCAACCTACTTAAGCGAACGTGTCCTCTTTCGTTTTGTCTTTGTATTATTACAAGTTTATTGAAAGATCCGACCTAGGCATAGCGCCCCCGCCAACCATCTCTCTCTCTCTCTCAAATACAAAATGGGCAATATATTTTTTTTTTTTTTTGGATTAATAAATAAGTTTTATAGACCAAAGAATGTCCAATGCTCTGGGAATAACCATGAGCTACAAAGAGGCCAAGGCCCAATCAAGAAGCAAGACAAACTGAAAAGCCAACAATTAAGCTAACCAAAACAATACAATTAACAACAAGAATACAACCCCGTCACAGCTCTCACAAGGATGGAAAAGTAGCATGAAAGACTCTGTATACTTGGATCATGATGTTTGCCGTGGGTGTAGTAACTTGGCCCTCAAACAACCTGGCATTTCGAACTTCCCAAATGCAATAAATCGTGCAAGCAAGCCTAACCTTCTTGACAATGGCCTGAACACCAGTGCCCCTTGCCTCTTTAATGATCCACTTGGCTGCTGCTTTAAGCGTAAACAATGACCAAGAAAAGCCCAACCAGATTTTGATCGCTGCCCATACCTGCCTGACCATCGAACATTGAAAATATATATGATTGATGGATTCCACCGAAGCCCTATACAAAGTAGAAGAGGTATCTTCAATCTGTTGAGTTAGTTTATCCTAAGTGAGCAACCTTTCTTTAAGGCCAAGCCATAAAATAAAGGAGTGTTTAGGTAGAATAGACTGATGCCAAACTAGTTTTGCCCAACCAACATTCAAACCTTTGGACCGAAAAAAATCATAGCAAGTTTTAGTCTTAAAACTGACCCAAATCTGCCCACTGATTTAGCCTATTCAAAGCAGTCACTAAAGAGCCTTTAATTGTAACCAAATTATCTCTAATAAGACCAAGCTGTCGGATCAATAGGGAGTCTTGTTTTGCCAGACCATACTCCTAAAACGAAGAATTTCTTAAGTAAATTTGGTGAACTCATTTAACCCATAAAGAATCTTTTTTGGATTGAAGATTCCATAGAGACTTGGAGACAATGGTAGAATTCCAAGCAGATAAATCTATAAAACCCAAACCCCCTTCAAATTTCGCCCAGCATACATCCCTCCAAACAACCAACGGTTGCTTCTTAGCTACTGCCTTACCACCCCATAGAAAGTTTCTGCACAGAGAAATAATTTTATGGCGGACACCCACTGGAATAGGTAGAATGGAAAGCCAAAACCACTCCACACCCTGTAAAACTGACCAGACTAACTCACACCTACCTGTGTATGAAAGAGTAGCACCAGCACATGCGTTAATATACTCAGCAATTTTAGAGAAGAGAGGATTAATTACACAATGGTGAGCATGGAAGCTACCACCGGAATTCCAAGATACCGGAAAGGAAATCTACCCAAACTGAAACCTGTAATCGCCTGAATCTTTTCCATATCTTCCCTACAAATCCTAGCCATGAACACGTTTGATTTGGAGTCACTGATACACAGGCCAAAGCAATCTCTAAAATGCTTTAAACAATCCATAATCATACAAACCGAAGGAACATCACCCTTGGCAAATAGGATTAAGTCATCTGCAAACGTCAAGTGAGTAATATTTAAATCAAAGCATTTATGGTGAAAGTTGAAGTCCGGATTCAACTTGAGTCTTCCCAGAGATCTAGACAAATACTCGAGACAAAGCACAAATAAGAGAGGAGAAATAGGGTCCCCTTGTCTTAGCCCCTATTGCCCTTTGAAGAAACCATGCAAAGCCCCATTAATATATACAGAAAAGGTAGTCGTGGACACACATTGCACAATTCAATCCACAAATAAAGCAGGAAACCCCAAACGTTTAAGGACATCTACCAAGAAGACCCAATTTATAGTATCATAAGCTTTTTGAAGATTAACTTTCATAATACATCGGGGAGAGATTCGACTCCAGCAACAGCTATGTAACAACTCCTGCACCATATAAATATTTTCTATCATGCTTCGATTGGGCACAAAAGCCGATTGGGCTGCATCAATCAAGCCTTGCAATAAATAAGATAAACGAGAGGCAAGGATCTTGGAAATCATCTTATAGATAACATTACAACATGCAATTGGACGAAATTTATCAACTCTCGAAACAGTAGTCGTTTTAGGGACCAAAGCAATCACCACATGATTAAGCTGTTTAAGAAGTTTGCTGGACACAAAGAATTCCTTGACAGCTGCACAAACATCAAACCTAACAACAGACCAAGCTTTTTTTAAAAAAAACACAATGAAAAGCCATCCAGACTTGGGGCTTTGTCATCCCCAATAGCAAATAAGGCTAACTTAATTTCCTCATTAATGATTGGCAGAATAAGGAAGGCAATCTGCTCTTCCTCCACAACTTTGCCCGCCTCTAAGACTGCTGCATCCAACCAAGAACAACCTGCTTACACCCCCAACAACTACTTATAAAACTCCACAAACAGAGAACTAACCTGCTGAAGAGAGGAGGTAGACGTCCCATCTGTTTTAACAAGGGAAACAATTTGATTTCTAGTCTTATTTCTTTTGATCAAATCATGAAAAAACTTAGTGCCCTTATCACAATTCTTCAAGTATTTGGCTTTGGCTAATTGCGAACAATAGCTTCTTTCTACCTCTGCCAAGCGAAAAGCCTTTAACTTAAGGTCGGCAATTTAACATTGATGCTAGAATCACGCGAATTATCATGAAGTTTTTGTTGTGCCTGAAGCAATTCCTCATCAGTAGCAGCTGCTCTAACAGATATGTGGGAAAAATGTTGCCTATTAAGACCCTTTAAAGGTCCCTTTAGAGCCTTAAGTTTCATACACAACCTATACATTACCGTGCCCTCAATAGAAGTGTTCCAAACAAGCTTAACCAAACCCAAAAAATCAGCATGTTGAGTCCACATATTGAAAATTTTAAACAGACGAGCAACTTGAGAATTATCCCCAAACAAAGAGACAACACAAGGGGAGTGGTTCGAATATTTCCCGGGAAGACCAAAATTAGCCAAAGCTGACAAGCCATCTTGCACCCATCTATCATTGATCATGGCCCTATCTAATTTACTCAAAACTGTATTATTAGTCCAAGTTAGAAAAGCTCCTGAGGACCTAGCATCCGAGATGCCAACATCATAGCAACACTTTTGAAAATCACTAACCTCATACGGTGTGACCGGAAGACCATTACATTTCTCTTCCCCGTTGAGCACATTATTAAAATCACCCATAAGCAGCCAAGGCACCCTCAGGTTAGAGTTGAAACTGCTCAAGTTCTGCTATAAAGGCCTTCTCCCCACAATAGAGTTGTAAGCAAAAACAAAGCTAATGCAAAACTTGATAAAAGTAGTCTTACATGTAGCCAAGCAATGGATGACCTGGTTAGAGCAATCAACAACCTCAAGGTCAACTTTGTCCTCTTTCCAAAGGATTAAAATATGACCATTAGGATTATATTGAAAATTGTTTGCCACCCGCCAATGCTGAAATCTATGCCGCACAATATCAACAATCCTAGTATGCTTCAATTTGGTTTCAAGAATTCCCATAACCACCACCTTATGTTTCCTAACATGCTCCATAACTCCATCTTGCTTTATAGACTTGTTAAAGCCCCGGATGTTCCAAAACGAGACAATCATCAAACACCGTGAGTAGGAGAGCTACCCCCCAAATCTGTGCAAAACTCTGATAAAGTCATTGCCTTGCCTGCCTTCTTCCTGTTCTTCTTTTGCTTCGAACCAGAAATGTCTTCCCCTTGGAACATACAAGTGTGTGAGGAATTCACCTGCCTACTAAATGCAATTGGTGGCACAACCTTACCTTGCCTCCCCACTAGAACTGATCTATCTGCTTGAACCTGATGCGTAGCCTGTGGCAAAGAACCCTGTTGGAGTCGAAGACCCAATGCCCTACTGGCAATCTGTTGTGCCTGGCAAACATAAATATCACTGTCCATCTAAATATTTTCCTTCACCAATGTGGTATCCACAACATCATGAGAGGAATCTGACACTGGATCAAACTCAACCCCTACCCCCGAGATCTAAACCTGCTCCACTACCATATCAAGAAGCTTATCCAACACACTAAATTTGTTGCCATGATGATGAGAACATGGTAAAGATTTAAACCCATTAGACTTGTTCTTACCTCTGGAACCAGTGCTCACTAATTGTAACTCAGTTAAAATATTCTCAGTGGGCTTGGGTTTTGAAGCCACCCCTTCGGCCAGGGGACCATGACCTGAAAAAGCCACTAAAGATGGATTTTGGTTAGCAGCAATGCTGACTTTCGGCTTACCCTTATTAATGACATTACAACCTGACAATGAGTGGCCAACCACCTTACAATGCAAGCAAAATCTTGGCAAATTCTCATAAAACACAGCCTGTTAAAAGACTTCACCATTCGGCAATTTCATCAAAATAGCATGCAATAATTTGGAGGCCATGTTAATTTCTACTAAACATCTCGCATAGGAAACACGATCTCGAAGGGCAGTCAACTTATCCATATAAATGGGTTTACCAATCTGAGAGCAAATCCTACCCAACACACTCGGACACCAAAGATCCAAAAGAAGATTACGAAATTGAGCCCAAATCGGGAAGCAACTGATTTCATCATTACCAAACTTGAAAAATTGAGGTATGATTTTCAGCAGCAATGGCCTTCCAAAGATTAGGTAAGGACCATTTTCCAGTACCTTCATTTGGGACGCTGAATCCTCAAACTGAAATATAATCCACCCACCCATGTGATTGTGGGTGTTAACGGGAACCTTCCATGGATCCACAATTTGTTTAAGAGCCATCTTCCCTGGGAATCGCCCGCCAAAATAACCCACTAAACAAAATTGCCAAGGGCACCAAGTATCCTGCACTTTATCAGCCTCAATTTGAAGATGCCCATCAATAGGTGCATATTGATCTAACTTGCTACCCACTGAAAGTTGTCTATTGCGAGCGAAATGGCTTGCATACGTGGCCTTACCCTGGGTTTGAGATAGCTTAGGAGACCCACCCACTTCATTGGTTTCAGCCACATCACTAACCGAAGCTGGGGGATTCTGAAGGTTAATTCATCGAGTACCTGGAGTGCAATCTGAATCCTTATCCCCTAACGTTCTAGATATAGATTCAGATTCCATATCATTCACATCCTTATGAGTACCCTACTGTTGAGGTGCAATCTCAACAAGTTTAGGGTCCAACAAGGCATCATTAGATTCATTGAGCATCCCTCCACGCAAACCTATGGCAGATCTCTCCATCGCTACTTCTAAGATCAAAGCCATTTCTTGTTGTCTGGCATGAGAAACGGGAATGTTAGGGTCATCAACCAAGTTAGTCATAGCTGGCCTAGCCTTGAAAGCTAAGGACTAAGGGCCTTTCCCTTTCTAAGAGCCCTTGCCTGTGCCCATTTCGAACTCACAAAACGTAAGAAACACAAAGAACCAAATCCCGGTTATTGCTCATCCGAGAAGATTACACAACAAGCTAGCTATACCACCCAATCAGCGAGAACAAACAACACAACACTCCACGATGGGGTACAATGAAATAAGGCACTAGTGCAACACTTTGATACGCTCTGGAGATTGATCGAGGTTGAATATTCGCAAAACCAACAATACACACCACAACGCAAAACCAACAATACACACCGCAACGCTACAGCAAAACAAGTAAGAAAATAGCCCCACACCGTTCGATACACAGCGTCAAGAATGGGACAAACCTCAACCAGAAATAGATGAACGATTAGAGAAAAAGCTATGAAAGGATCACTAGAACCAGGGCACCAAATCTTTAAGGAGAAAATTTAGTTGAGAGCTTCTTTCTCTAACCCGGGACTACAAAATGGCCAATCTTTCTTCCATAAGTTGAGGAGAGAGAGTAAGTGAGAGGGCTCCACCAGTTGTTCACTGCTCTCAAAACGACATCTAGGCAGATGATTCTGGAGTCAGTAGTAGTTTAATTCGCATTTTTCCTAGTATCTATCCAGTGGTGATGAACAGTATTCGGGGCGAATCGATGAAGGGCGGAGGGTAGGCGGCCAACCCCTGAAATTTAGAGAAATATATATATTTTTTTTTTTAACTCAATCCATTTGATATTTTGCTGAATTTTATCTTAATGATTTTTTTCTATTTGAGCTTATGGTACTTAATAATCAACTTGAGGCCTACATTCTAGATGTAAGTTTTAATGATAAATTTTTAAAAGTAATAGGAATTGGTGGACTTGCTCAAAAGTTAGTTCAAATAAAGAAGAATAGTGTCCACTCATTAGTCTATTTGTTTGTGAAGTTGGCATTGATCTTACTGATTGCAACTGCATCAGTTGAGAGAGTTTTTTTATACAATGAAGATTATCAAGACTTCATTACGCAATCGCATGAGAGGTAAGTAGATGAATGATTGCTTGCCGTCATACATTGAAATGGACATATTCAAAACTGTAGACAACGAAACTATTTTATAAAGATCTCAAAATATGAAACAACAAAAAGGGTTGTTGTAATTTTTCATTTACTTTTATTTGAACGTTGTTTTGTGTAAGAAACATTTGATATTAATATATAAAATCTTGAATATTATCGTATTCGTTGTATTATTTTAAAATTAATCATCTTGCTCAGTGTCGAACAGAAGGAGAGTAGGCGGGGCCACGCCCCCCAAAATTTTGAAAATCGCCTTTATATTCTATTAATTTTTAGATATTTCATATATAATGTAGTGTATTGCCTTTCAAAATTGCTAAATTTTCTTTCACCTTTATAAATTTTTGAATATTTAGAATATTATATAATGTATTGATCCCTCAAAAATTAAAATATTTTCCTTAATCCTCTTATCAACCAAAAAAAAAAAATTTTCACCCCCGCAACCAAAATCCTGAGTTTGCTGCTGATGTTCATGTACAAAATTTTGTTCTGTCCTGTTGCTGAGGAGTGAGGAATCCTATTTGACATCAAGCAGACGCAGGCTCTGATCAAATTTTATTCCAGGATCCATATTAAAAGCTACTTGTTATCCCCTCTGAAGTAAATCTTTGTACTTATTTACCATAGCTATATGGATGAAAAAAACCATTATTATTGATTCTGGGTAAATTGATACGATTCAACTGAGCGAGTTATCGCTCAAGCATGTTCACCAAACAGGAAGAGCCAGAATTCAACCATCACCATACTCTAAAGTCTTATGCCACCATCAACTACATTCTCCTAAAGACATTGAAAGATCTTTGACCAGCACTCCACCAGTGCGAGTTCCCAGTAGTGCTTACTCTTCTGGCTCCTGATCAAGACGCACAAACTGTCTGCTTCATTAACTATATATATACATTTTCTTTAGATAGTGGCAGATCCACCAATTCGATTGGGGGGTTAAGAAATTTTTTTGTTGTTGTTGAAAGAAGAGTCAAGAAAATTTTTAAAATTTTTGAAGGATCAATATTCTAAATATTCAAAAATCTATGAGGATGAAATGGATTTAAAAACTTGGAGGAGGGACCAATTTGTTATATTGTATTTTAAATTTTAAAAAATTTATAAAGATATATAAAAAAAATTTCAAATTTTAGGAGGCCACGCCCCTCCCACCGTGGCTCCCTCTGCCCGCCAATGCCTTTAGAAACTTTACCTAAGTTTTCATGCTTCATAACTCAACTAAGGTTTATACAAAATAGTAATCAACTGGATTAGCTTAGTTGATTAAAGTTTTTGATCTCACTTTCAGATATTAAGGCTTTGATTTTTGTCCAGTATAAGAGTTGATTGTACGAAATTTATTTTTTATAAATATTTTAATTTCAATATAAATGGCCTAACTTTAAATGAATCATAGAATAAATTAATCTTTAAATGAATCATAGAATAAATTAATCGATGTATACGCAAGCTAATCTGAATAGTTCTGACTTCGATCAAATCATGCGGAAATTAATCGACACGTATATAAGCCGAACGATCCCGACCGCTGAATAAAGAAAACAGAAGCCGGGAACCGCCCATGTGAATTCCACTTCCGTAAAAGAGTTTTTCAGAATAACCAAATTTCATCGGGTTGTAGAACTAGTCCAAAGAAGGGTCAGTTGCAGTAGTGATTCAGTAGCAGCATATTACCAGCTCTCTTTGATCGACCTCGACAAGCGTGCCGAGGGAAGCAATGAGACGGCACAGAAGTGCGGCAGCACATAACCGGACGTAGAATAATACTGTAGGTAAGATGCCTTCTGGACCCCACTTCTCGGGGTGGTTGTCCTTCTGACAAATGTCATGTGATTGTGGGGGCTTTCTTTTCTATTTTCTATTTTTTAATGCTAAAGAAGTAAGCATGTGTTAAGGCAAAGGCAAGGCTTTTTCATCCGAAGGATCACAACTTTGATGATGAGAGAGAATGGTTCATGCACCTTTACTCTGAAAACAATCCCGGTAATCCAAGCCCTCCGATTTGTGGACCCACTTCTTTAAATTGGGTACCTAAGATCAATCTCTCAAAAATTATACAGTTCATACTTTTTTGTCTTTTGAACTGGAATTTCAGTTTTTTCAATAGCACTGATCATATGGTTGGAGTTCCTTTTTCTTTTGATATATTAAAAGGTTAAAGACTTTGGAAGAGGGGAGTAAGTCGAACTCATAATTTAAAATATGAGTGAAAACACCACTATCATTTTACTTAATCCCTCTTCTCATGGTTAAAGTTTTCAATTTTATAAAATTTGAATACAGAATAATATAGTAAGTATTGAAGATATGCCCGTGAGACTGTCCTAACATCCTTTTGTATTGAGTTTTTGTACATTTTTTTGGTTTGCACAACATTTTTTTGTTAGATCAAAATTCAAGAATTCTCCAGAGACCCTTCTTCATTTTTTTTTTTTATAGATAGGAAGAATTCTCCATAGACTTGAAACAATGAAAAAAAGAAGAGTAGATATTATTTACGCTCATAAGAAGTATAAACAATTTTGGCATGTCCAGTACATAAAATATATAATATTGGTCCCAACTTGTTATATATGTATATATATAGCCTTCGACTGACATATTCCTATACAGGTTACTATAGACTGCTGATAAAACCCTAACTCTTAAAGCCCTCTCCTTTTTTGGCTTTCCCATCCCCCCGTTCCTTTTTTTGCAGTTTTTCAGTTTCCATCTCTCTCTCTCTCTCTCTCTGTTAGAAGTGTGTGATAATTCATGGATGTTGATCTGATGAAATCATCAGCACAAGATCCAATGGAGATGATTGCAATGATGACGCAGCTGGACAGGCTTCCTGAATTATTCGGGCCATACAGAACCTCTTCCGAATTGCCGGAAATCGAATTCTCCGGCAAAAGCATCACCACCAGCATTGAAACCACCCCACCTGTCTTCCATAGCCCGTCAGTAACTTCAACCATAAACCCACCTTCCTCCATGCCATTCTTGGGCATAGCTCCACTTCAAGAACCAATGACTTCACCACCAAGATTCAGGATGACTCCAAGTGAGCTATCGGGTGCAACTAATTCACTGCAGAAGAGAAACCCCGTGGAAGCAATGAGAGAGATGATTTTCCGCATGGCCGTCATGCAGCCAATTCAGGTCGACCCAGAATCAGTGAAGCCGCCAAAACGGCGGAACGTGAAGATATCGAAGGATCCGCAGAGCGTGGCGGCGAGGCACAGGAGGGAACGGATAAGCGAGAAGATAAGGACTCTGCAAAGACTTGTTCCCGGCGGCACCAAAATGGACACGGCTTCTATGTTGGATGAGGCTATTCATTATGTGAAGTTCTTGAAGAAGCAAGTGGTGTCTTTGGAACAAGCAGCGGCTAACAGGCCAATGGGTGCTGTTGGGTTCCCGACAACCGCAATGCTGGCAAATCTGAATTATTCATCTTTGATGAAAACTTTCCAGCCTTCTCAAATGGTGGGCTCTAGTCAAATATTTAGGTGAGAGAGAGAGAGAGAGAGAGATGTCGAGTGTAAATGCATTATGCAGTCTTGATGATTATGCGGCTTTGTAAAGAAAAGGTTTTTATGTGTTAAATTTTTCTGTCAAGGATTCTAATCTCTCTCTCTCTCTCTCTCTCTCTCTCTCTCTCTAGGGAGCTGTGATACAGACTCAGGTGTCAGATCATGCGTGTTTTTGCATGTACACAAAGGTGGGAGGGCAGCCCTACATGAACTCATAATTTTTTGGTGCATCAAATTTATCGATGTTTTCATACTCACTAAAGTTAATTACAAATTGGGTTTCTGGAAATTTCTGTAAATATCCTGTAGAAAGAGCAGAGTTATTACAGCCAAATCGAGGCTGCAGAGGAAACCTGGTCTCCCATAATACCTCTGTAAATTTCTTCTCTTTACCATGTGGGAAGTTTTTTTTTTGTTTGGTTTTAATCTGCCTTATTATTTCATGCGATGCCTTGTGGGGATGCTAATAATTGAAGATAAGTCCATGTGAAAAAAGAAAAAAAACATGTGATTTTACAAATAAAGGTGACACTTGTGAGTTGACACCATCTAGCATTTTCCATTCATGTCAATCTTTGGTTCATTTTTTTAACTCTTTCAAAGAATCACTTCTTGGTATATATGGATAGCAACTTCGGTTTGGAATGTATATAAAGTAAAATGAAATTCCACAAAAATGCCGAAATAACCATTAACATCTACACTACTACATATAGCAGATCAGTGTGGTTTTTTGGCCTCCAAGTTCTCAATTCTTTATAATAGTTAATAATATACCAACACAATTTTTGCACAAAAATTTCAGAACACTCATCGTGTTGGCTTGTAATTTCGAAAAATACCAATGGCACATCAATTTTGATAGAGTTATTTATATAAAAAAAATTTAAGAACTTTTTTTTTAAATTTAGTTGGTACCACATCTATATTACACAAAATTTTCTTTTGAATTTCAAATTTCATAACTCTCTCTCTCTCTCTCTCTCTGTCTCCAGCTTCCCATCCTTTTTTTTTTGTAAATGGCCATATAACCAAAAGAAACACGAAAAACTGAAAGTCCAGCATCTTGATTTCAATCAAAACCTTTTGAGATTTCTCTACCGATGTTTCATGTATAGCATTGATATAAACATATTAGAATGTTTATATTTGTCTGTACTTTTCTTACTTGTTTTTGGTACGGTTTGGAGCGAATTTACATTCTTTTTTACATCTATCATGAGCAAACTTCCAATAGATGCATTTGCCAGATTCGTAGAGATGAAGGAAAACAGGCCATCCAAAAGTTATTGATTGGTACATTAACATAATTTGATTACTGTCCTTTGATATTGCGAGGTAACATTAACAAATTGCAACATCTCCTTCCATAAGCAGGATTGGCGTTCAACCTGTAGGATTAGAAGCTAGGGTTGATTATGACTATTGCATGCCTAATTTTGAATTATAGAAACTAGTTAAGATATGGCTATCTATTTCTATTGTGTATGCCAATTGTTTCTTAGTTTAAGGAATTTTTTTAGGAACTAGAATGCAGGTAAAGTAGGTATTTGGAGTTGATAACATGTATCTATGCAAGCTAAAAGTTCTGATTATGGAGTTAACCCTTGGAGGAGGAGAAGATATGAGAATGAGGGGGAAAACAGTGAGACCATACCACAACGTTACTAGTCAATTCATTTTGTTTTCCAGGGACATTGGGAGGCTTTGTTTCACATGGCAATAAATTTCCAAGGAATGGGGCTTTAAAGGTCCTACATTAAGCAAGATAATGACAGAAAAAGCAACATAAAATATAGATTGATTTATCTGATTCATGTAGTACTTGAAGTAGTCAAGTCTGAGGATAAATTCATTAAAATATAATACCCATGACGAGCTGTTTGAAGGGGGAAAAAAAAATTACAAGTGTTTTGATCCATTTAGTGTTTCCTATCATATATATGTATATTGGCATGACATCTCTCGATACCCATTCTGGTGATCTCTGCCGGTTGCTGATAATGCATTTGGAAGAACATATATATGTCTATCTGAATCCAATGAGTATAAACATGGACTTCAAAGTATCCAAATTAATGACTTAAATATGTCTAGGCCTAGAGAAAACTGCTACTTAATTCTTTTCCATTTTTCTTCCTCAAACCAACAATGATAACTATCTTGTGAGAGAGGAAGGGTGGGGGGTGGGTGGTAGGTTGCCTCCCAATGCAGGATCGAATTATAAGAGTGTTCTTGTCTGAAGGATCATGCCTCACTAAAAGCCAATCTACTATTTTATATTTGCCTCAAATCTGTACATATATATATATATATATATAAACATGCATACATGCATATGAAGGACTAGAGTGAGGGAGAAAAAGGGTCAAACGCAACTAACAAAAAGACCCATGTGGGATATCCCACTGAAGCCCCAACATCCCCATATACAGGCTTTGAATATTAGAATGGGGGGATTCCCCCAAACATGAAGGAAGAATTTAGATAGAGCAGTGCCTATCTCTCTCTCTCCCACCTCTCAAGTGCATTGTATTTTTCTCTGACACATTCTATCTTTCTATCTTCATCTCTATATCTATCAATGTCCTCCTCCTGATAAGATATATAATTAGTTCTCATGTATCTGGGAAAAAAAAATGTATATAATTTATAGCCATTGTAACACCCTTTATGTAACTCAAGCCGGGCAACTACCATTCGATCTGCGAACTAAAAAGCAACCTGAAAGTAGTTCCTGATTAGTCGGTGAGGGCAAAAAAATGTTCAGACTTACTGCATTGGTGGAATGGTATAATGACTTAACACTATTTCCAATCCTCTTTTCTTCTGGTCATGAGAAATTAAAAGTTGGGACTATAAAAAAGATAGATATGGTGGTATGTCCATTAAAACATTCATATATATATGGATATATATGTATGTATATGTATATCCTTATAGAGTTTTAAAGGGACATATATAGTATGAATACTGCCTATATATAAAGATGTTGGTTGGTTGGGTGGTTGGATTAGATTTTGGGAGAAGTACCTCCTGTAAAGGGGCAGATTGAGAGATGCATTGTGAATGCCTGGCCTGATATCTTTTCATCAAAAGATTTGCATCCTTTGTCCCTTTTGCCAGGTGGGATATATTGATAGAATGTAATCAGATCTATGGAGAGAAATGCACTAAGATAGAAGGACTACAAGCCTATTTGTTTATCTACATTTTCAGGGTCCGAAAATTTCTTGAAGAGTTCAAAATCTTTAAAATCTGAAATTCCATAGAGCATTTTGTCAAGTTAGCGACTGTTGGGCCAAAAACAGAAGGAAAAAAAAAACCAAGTTTATAATTAGAAGGGATATGCTGGAGCAAGGATTCTACTATAACAATGAATATATAAAAACAAATATGCACTTGCACACAAATTTCATATGCAGATGAGAACACTAGGAATGAAAAGCTCCCTCGGAGGTGTGGTCAAAATTTTACGTTCTTTTCATTTTTTTTTCTAGGTTTAAAGTTTAGATTTAAAGCACACTCAAAAGCATGGATCGGGCTCATTTTCATTTTCCTGGGCTTCAGCAAATATGCAAATAAACTTCAAACTTCAAAGGTCAAGTTCATTGTAGTTAGTCCGGGCCTGGTTCAAATTTTAGCCAAGATTGACACTTAGGTCGGCCAACTGGAAATTCGGGTTGAGTGGGCCGAATTTGCACCACTAGGCTAAATTTACAATCTTGGTCTTTCTAACTTGGAAAAAAATCTAATGGTTACGTAGTACTAGTCATTCAGTAGTTATTTTTATTAAATTTTGTCATAAGATATATTTTTCTTAAAAGTCTCTCAATCATATGTGTATATAAAAAAGTTGTGTTTACCCTTATATTTTGCTTCTTTTTTACGTGGCGCTCTAATTGCTTTGATACTTTTAAAATGTCACGTCACATGAACAATTACTTAAATAACTATTGAATTTATATAAACTCACTATAAATGCTAATTCTAAGATATTATATTACTATTGAATAATTATCATTGAATTTGTTCTATAGCATTACAAACATTAGATAACTTACATTATTCAATTAAAAATAGAACACGTTACATATTATCTAAGGAAGAATGGGATCCTTAAATTATCACACGGATTCAAATTAAATCTTTTGGATGAAGTCAACATCAAGACTTTCCTCCATCATAAACTCTATTTGTAAAACTCTCTGCTAAAACTCTATCTAGTGAGATCAAATGCACATCTAATATATATAAACTCTATAATTCAACAAAGTAATATATATATATATATATCTACTTCTAACTTTTTAGAGATATGATAGGATTGTGCTATAAGTTTTTGAATTTTATTAAACTTAGTACATGCAGTATGTAAAATATGTTATTCATGTAATAACTTCTTTCACTAACAAAAGGAATCTTCATTATTGGTAAGGTTTAATAATGAATCTCCATTATTGCTAATCTCCATTGTTTGTAATCATATTTTCTTGGTTGATTTTATTTTTTATTTTTTGTGCATCATTTCATAGCAAAGATTACTTCAGAGAGACCATGGAAGAGACTGTGCCGTATAAATTGTTAGATTTGATCTACTGTGATCCATCTTCAATTTTTTATCTGCAATTTCAGGTGGGATTTGTGAATTGTGAAGATCCCTTTTATTATTTGAACTTCATGTAACCGATTGATTGCTATGTAGCCTATGTGGAATGAACTATGCCTTAATCCAACTCTAAATGTCATGCATATCCATTTAGAGTAAATATTATTTATATCTTTTGAAAGGTGATGATACTTCTGTTGGGTATCCCTCCTATAGGAGTGGGGCAACCCATGTGGACTATTTTATTGTTTTTTAGCCCAAAATTGGGTCAGCCCCAATTTGTCAAAAGCAGCGGCCCAAAACAGAGTAGTCTTGATCAGAGAGCAGAAATTCGGCAGAATTTCTGCGCACAAAACAGTCCTCATCAAATTGCCCTGTTACAGAGTTTGCATAGTTGGATCGAGTTGATTCTTGGATATATTGTTAGAGACTCATTGTTCTATAATCTGAACGGTGGAGATCGGAAAAAAAGGCCTCTAGTTTGGTCCGATTTGAGTAAATCCGAGATTACAGTTTTTTGGATGAGATCTTTTCTTTTCTTCTCACTTGTTTCTCTCTTTTGATGTTACCAAGACTTTGTTCTTGAGGATGGTAGTTGAAGAATGATGATGTATACCTCTAGATGTATTCAGAGACAACTCATTGATTGTACCCATTATTAACTATAGCGGAAGAGATTTGGCGTGTTGCCTTGTGGGGTTTTTTTTTACTCTTCACATTGGAGAAGTTTTCCCCACATTGTGGACGCGTGAATATTCTCTAGCTCTTTATTGTTTAACTGTGTTGTGATTTGCACCGGGTTATTGGGAGAGTTGTTTGTTTGGTTTCCATTGCGCTGCTCTCCCAACAACTTCTAGGGGTGCACAAAGGAGAACGGAAAGAATTCAGCCCCTATAGGTTGGTCTAGTTTGGGACTGTTAAGGGTTTAATTTGGTTTTGGATTAAAAAATATTAAATTAATAAATTCGGTTTGATTTTTGAGTTGGCATTTTCTAGACTCAAACCAACTCGATCTAACCTGACCCAAATCGAACCAAGATTCAATATATATGTAACAAAGTTCGTAAACATTACATATATGTCTTTAAACTATTGTTATTTTGTTCTTCATTATTGCTAATATGAGTTTATGTATTATTATTTAATTATTTAAAAAATTTTGAGGATGCAATGTTATTCTTATTTTTTTATTTTTAAGTAAAGAAACTACTTTTTACATCATAAAAATGGACTCGAGCCGACCAATCAACCCAGCACGAGGCATGGAACTAAACCGAACCAATCCGAGTCGACTCATGTTGGTTCGGTTTAGTTTTGTGTCTAAAACTTTAGAACCGATCAACGTCAGGTTGGTTTTTTGGATTTAGGATAGACTTGAACCAACACACATAATGCACACCCCTAGATGCTTCTTTTAACTTTTAACTTCAACTTAGTATGGTAAATATTAAATCGATTGTTATAATAATCTTTATTTTGTTATGGACTCTCTCACCAAATAATGGAGATGTACCAAAGTTTTACGTTAACAATTCAAATGAAAAACATCCAAATGCAGATATCACATAATCTATTCTAACTAAGAGGCAACGCCTTAATCCCAAACACCAAGTATCACATTTTTTGTTATTATTGTTACATACAAACAATGTCATAACATTATTTAATGGTTTGTTATAACAATACTCGTGTTTCAATTTTTTATTTCATGTAGAGTATCAAAAAATAACACGAAGATGATACCTATGCAAAATTCTATTGTGATTAGCTCACCGTATCTCACCAATTTCTTTTATTTTTTCTAAATATTTTATTATCATAAAACAAATTAGGATTGTATTCTTAAGTATTTTGGATTTTGAATTAATTACATAGCATTCTTATTACGAATTGGAACGAGTCTTATTTCCTGTGCATGACACGAATTGATATTTAGTTTTTCTATAAATTCAAGTCACTGATGTAATAAAACACTACATGTCACAATTTTATATACTGGAAGGACTATTGACAAACCTAATACTATCTAACCATTAGATTTTTCTTCATTCTAACTCGTAGTTACCAATAAACTTTCATTGGAGGGGAAACTAGCTTTTAAAATAGAGATGAAACACAAGCTCTATTTGGTTATAGTTTTGTTTGTGCGTTTGCTTTTTCATGTTTTCATAAATAACGAAATAATAATTTCTCATAAACAAATTGGACCATCAAAGCATCATTGTTTTCGTATGAAAATAATTTTAGAAACTCATAAAAACACTTTCTTTTTTACTTGGATATCTAAAATAGGGGTGTTATCTAAAAAAATTCTCGAAAACAAATTCTGAAATCGACTTACCAAACACAATCTCAACAAAAATAATTTTCTATAACTAGTGTGTCAAACATGACTTTTGACAAATTTTAGAATATAAAAACAAAAAACTAAAATTGAAACCCACTAGCCTCAGTGAGGCATGGACTAGCTCTAACTATATCACCAGCTAGGAGCTCTCAAGCTTCAAGTTATGAGTATTTGCAGCCATATCCATCTTCAATTTACTCCAGGTATTTTAAAATTAGAGCTCTAATACCATATTATATTACTATTACCCACAAAAAAGTATGTTAGAACATTATTATTGTGGAGATGCTTAAACTCAAGGCCTCGCAAAAATAATATTGTTGATATCATGTTAAATTACTAATTAATTATTTCAGAAGCTTAACTCTGTAGGAAATAGATTATATCAAAATTTCACAAAGCCTTGCTTCGTTTGCATTGGATTATTAAATTAGTTTTTTTAATCATCAATTGGAATTTTTGTCCTTCTACAGGTTTTTAGTTTATATTTAACTTTTTTTTAATTGAATTGTAAATTACTTAATAAGTAAAGTTATATAAGGCGGTGGAAATGAATTTTTTGTTTTATTGTCAAATTAAAAAGCTGTTTTTATATGTAACAGACATCCCGTTGCAAGTTATGTAGGGTGTTAAAGAAGATAATTAAATGTGGATTGCATGAAAGTTATGTAAACCCTGGCTTGGCAAGAAATCCGAAACATGCCACCTCACCATGTAAGGGTACTTCCGTCGCTTAAAACTGCGACTTCATGACGTGGCTCATAACTAGTGGCCCCTAGATGTCTCCATCGTAAGCGCGTCATACTGAAATTTACCCAAACAAAAGATCCACACGCATCGATAAATGTAGATATACACAAATTTCTTGGTAGCCAGGAGGGACGCTGATAGACGAGGGTTTCTGGCGAGTCGGGGACTGAGCGGCGCGAGGAAGAGAGAGAAGTAGGGTAGAGAGAGACAGACGGAGAGATTCTGCCTTTAGGGTTTTGAAATTCCCAAACAATCAGAGGTCAGTGGGTGTATAATCTTATTATCTTTGTTTGCTTCTTTTTCTAGGTATTGTTCGTAAAAAAAAATGGAGGAAATGGTGAGTTTGTTTTGGTATATGATGATGATGACGTTTGTGTGTGAGAAAGAGGTGTGTCTATTGTGTGCAGGAGTCGAGTGTGAGAGGTCTATAGAGAGGGAAGTGAGATCGAGAGCGAAGTGCGACGAGGAGAGAGAACTTAAGAGTGTGTTCGTGGAGGCCGATAGCTAGCGATTTTCGTCATCTGCGTCTTGATTTCCTAATTTGGTATCGCTCTTTCTCGAGTATGTCGGAGAGAAAGCTTGTGGTATGTTTCTGCCTTTCGAACTTCTTATTTATATGGCGATGTTTCGTTATATCTGCTTGATTAGCTACACACTCGCGTATCTATACTGGTAATGTGTTTTGTATGCATTGTAGGCTACACACTCGCGTATCTATATTGGTAATGTGTTTTGTATGCATTGTAGGTACTGGGTGTGCCATGGGATATCGATACGGATGGATTGAAGGATTATATGAGCAAATTTGGTGAATTGGAGGATTGTATTGTGATGAAGGTCAGTCTTCCCACACATCCTACTAATTGGAAATTTGTGGCATTTAATTTATTTACATGATGAGTGTGTTTGTGTTATTGATGGGAAACCATGGAAAAGCATTTTTGACTCTTCTAAGTATATATTTTTCTATTAATGTGTAGAGAAGTGTTTAACTAGTGTCGGACACCTTCTTAAAAGTGTTTGTGCTTCTTAAGTTGGGAATCAGGTGTGATGTTATGGTTGCTTTTGTGCTTCGCTTCTCACAATAAGTGGACAAATAATGTGCCTTTTACTTCATTGTTGTTTCTTAATTGTATCAATCCTTGATGATTTCCTATGGTTTAATTTATCTTTATAAATGCCAGTAAGAGTCTTTTATTTTTTCACATGCTACTGAAGTGTTTATTGTCATTGTGATCCATTGTAATTTATGAAGCATGACTTTTTTTCTTTTATTTTTTTGGAGTTTTTCTGAAGCGGTGGGATGTGTGCTACCTCATTATACAACCGTTTCAGCTTCTTGATTTGGTTTGGAGAGAGAGAGAGAGAGAGAGAGGAGGGGAGAGAGAAGAGGGAGGGGGGGGGGGGGGGGGAAGAGAGAGGGAGTCTGGCTAGAGTTGTAGTACAGAGGTTTCGGGCATTTAGTTATCAGTGTCCAACTAATTGTACATAACATTATTGCTTAACCCTTATGTTTGCTCTTAAATTCAAAGCCTAGGAGCTAATTTTATTTTCAATGACTGGTGTCCAAGGTGGAGATTAGTAGGGGTCCCCATTTAATATGGGATAATAGGTTTTTCGCTTTTTGATATCTGTTTTTTCATATTCAAGCTAATGGCTAATTGTCTGTTTTTTTGTTCTTGATTGTACAATGCATGACTAGGGTTCACAACATTTCTTGAGTTAAGAATTCCCATTTCAGGTTGCTTTCACATTACCTTGGGAGAATCCTAACGAATGTGGGATAGGGTTTTGGCATATTCCATTGACTGAAGGGTGTAGTTCGGAAATAAGTAGAGTTTTGAACTTGTAGTTGTGAGGAAAAGTTTCCATGATGGAATGTGTTTTTAGCTTCTTTGTGATCATGTTTCATGTTCCCTTATTTTACTCTTGACAAGTGTGTTTAATGCTTCTATAGATTGATGGTTAAATAATTCATCCTTCTGTGGATTAACCTAAAAAATGAGTTTTTATGTTGTCTTATGTATATATTTTTTATGATGCTAAAGACATTCATTTTTCATTTCCTTGTCTTATGCTATAGGAGCGGTCCACTGGTCGTTCTCGTGGTTTTGGATATGTAACATTTGCATCAGTTGAGGATGCTAAGGTGATTTCATGTTACCTATTATTTTCTGTAGTCAATTACCATTATCATATTTCTTGAATGGTGTAGTTATTTTGTATGTTTTTTTGTGCTAACTAATAAGAGATTAACATTGAAGAGCATTGAGGGAATGTGTCCCATGTACAAAAAAATGAGAGGTCAGAATAGGATTCTATAGACTCCTTACACCTCCATGCTTTCTACAAAATTAAATAATTGACTAAGGTGCCGATTAACTCTTCCAAAATTGTACAAAATGAATGTAAGCTCCTTTTCAATCTATGCAAATGTGTTTTTTTTTTTTTGCTCCCAGAGGTCATCCAAGCAGACTGGTGCGTTTGCTCCCCACATAATTTATGAGGGTTCGAATCCCCCGACTAACCTGGTGTGTGGGATGGGGCTCTCAAACGCACCCGGGGTTTACCCTCTAGGATGGGTTCAAAGGGCCCTCTGCCTAGAAGGGGTTCCTTGTAAAAAATTTAAAAAAAAAATGGTTCAATGCATAAGTAACTCAATTCCTTGAAAAGATCTACGATTATGTTTCCATTAAACCAACCAGCTCAAGCCAAAAGGTTTGAGCCGCCAAGCTAGCCTTCTCCTTTTATGTATACAGGCTCCTCACTAGCTCTGCAGTGCCACCGCTACCTCCCAGGGAAAGACCCATGACATCCCAAAAACTGTCAATAGGAGCACCCACAGTTCCCTAACCACCGCACAATGAAAAGCAGATGCAAAACCGACTCTGCATCCTATTTGCACGAATGACACCAATGGATCCTCACCTGGCGCCTCTTTGTCAGATAATTGATACCGAGGATTTTCACATGCGCCACATGCCATACAAAAATAGCCACCTTAGTGGGCGCTCCACATAGCCAAGTCATTTTCCACATGAAATTCGCCCCTCTACGTCCCTTAAGATCCACATAGATGGATTTCATGCCAAACCTCCAGTTAGTAGTTGCAACTTACCCAGGGCCTTCATACCCAATCCTTTTGTATGGTTTTACGTGCCTGCTTCTTGTCTTTGTATGTTGATGCTTGTCAATTGTTCTTGTCGAGAATTTTATTGGGTGCAATGTCAGTTTTGCTGTTTTCTATGAGAATGTCTCACGTCAAACTCTCTCTTTCTCTCTCTCTCTCAACAGAATGCTTTGTCCAGTGAGCACTTTCTTGGCAATAGAATGCTGGAAGTAAAAGTAGCCACACCAAAGGTTGTGTTCTAATATTATATGTCAGCTTTGCAATTTTCCATTGTAATCTCTATATGTCACTGGTCCTTTTTATTTACACTAGTATTTGAATTTTATAGTTTGAAATATTATTTGATAATCATGTGCATATTTTTTTAACTGTTTTTGTTAGGAGGAGATGAGAGCACCATCGAAGAAAGTCACCAGGATATTTGTGGCCAGGATCCCACCGTCTGTGACGGAAGCGGCTTTCCGAAGGTAATTTTGGTTTTTATGGAACTTGTTTTAGTTCATTGTGCTACATATTTTGAACACTATTTGCAAGCCTTGATCAGGTTTGAACTTGTATGATTATTATTTTTTCCTTGCAGTTATTTTGAGCCCTATGGTGATATACCCGATCTCTCCATACCAAACTTGTATAATTATGGTTTTTTCCTTGCAGTTATTTTGAGCAATATGGTGATATAACAGATCTCTATATGCCAAAGGTCTCTCTCTCCCTCTCTCGCACACACACACACACACACTCAGGCGCATGCGTGCGCGCACCAAATTACAATGCAGAAGCCATTTTTACGTACATCCTAAGAAGCACGGACACTCCGTGGGAGGAGCCGTACCCGCGTCGGACACGTGTCGAACACCGACACACGTGGGACACTCGTGGACACGTGTTGGACACTTCATTTTACGTGTCCGATTTTTTATTTATTTATTTTTACATCGGATACTCCACGGACACGATTTGGACATGCGTCCCCCATTTTGGACATTTTAGGGACATTGCAGGAGTTCAACTATAAATTTTAAAACTAATTGTTGGATCGAAGAAGAAGAACAAGTATACTGTATACTACAAATATTGATGGTTAATTTGTTTTATGCGTTCTTTATGGATTTTGTATTAGATGATGATAGATAGTAAATGAAGTTTAAAGACATTTTAATGTTATCGGGAGTTTATGACTTTATAGTATTATGTATTGATGGAATAATTTTTTTTTTATTGTTAATGTGTTTGTTACTTTATCATTTTTTTATGGATGTAATCAACTAATTGTGAATGATTTGTTGCCAATTAAGTAGTGCAATGTGTTATTTTTTTTATTTTAATTGGTGTTATCTTTTATAGTTTTTTCACTTCTTTTGTAAAAATTTATATATGACATAAAAAAATACAAAAATATATATTTTTTGCCTTGTCCTTGCCGTGTCGTGTTTTGCATTTTTTTAAAATTGCCGTGTCAGCGTGTCCGACACGTATCGTGTCTGACACTCGTGTCTGTGTCCATGCTTCTTAGCGTACATCTATACAAGCACAAAGTTGTATTTAGTCATTACTATATTCTTTGGATGTAGAGGTACTGATCATTGTGGGATGTCAGTTGTATTTATTTTAATTAGAGGTATCATTTTGCAGGATCCAAGCACCAAAGGGCATCGTGGAATTGGGTTCATTACTTTTGCAAGTGCTGGTCGGTCCTTAAATTTACCCCTTGGCAACTTATATGTCTCGTGTCATCTCTCTGATAGGTTTCACTTCAATAAATTTACTTCAGCTTTATGATTTTTGGGGTCAAAAGAGGATTATTGTGGAAGGGTGAGCATTGTGCATGTAGACAGTAAATGGGGTTGAGGGGTGGGCTGATATCTTAGGGTCAGTCTTTTATAATAGGTAAGGGGTATGTCTAGCATTGTTTCTGGACAGCAGCCACCAGTATATTGGCCCACACCAAGGGTTCAAGCTTATTTCTTTCTTTCTTCCTTTATTTCCCCCCTTTCATGGTCTTCTTAGGACTAAGGTGCTCTAGTATCATGAGAATGTTTCTATGGTACACTTGTAAAACAAAGATCAGAATATTTCTAACTTTCTACGGTGCAATCATTTGAAAGAATTAGGATTTGTAACTATTGATGATGCTTTGAGTATCAAGACCTGTGAAGGAGTGTACTGTTAATAATTTTGGTTTTGGACCGTAAAGGCTATTGGAATCTCTGTCTATATTTTGTTTCCCATTGGAGAACTTATAAAGAATTGATTATTGGAGTCTCCCCCCATAAAAAAAACCCTAAAAACACACCACCACCACCACCAAGAAAGCGGAAGAAAAGGCCACAGAACCAGAAAAGGAAAGCATTCTGTAGTCGGGAACAAGGTCAATGTATTCATGGTGTTAGGTGGGTAAATTGTGATTATTGAATTGTTAGGTTAACAATTTAAGCTTTTTCTAGAGGTAAGAGCCTGAAATGGCTCCATTTGAACTGTGGTTCTGAATTGCAAGTATTTCTAGGGATTTTCGTTTTTTTGATACATTGGAATTAATTTCTAGGGATTAAGAGGCACAAATACTATAGAACATGATATGAACATGTCAACACGACAATTTTCAAAAAAATTAGGTAGGACACAATATGACATAACTAGAACATGACAACAAATAAATATATATATTTTTTATGTACAAGTGAAAACAATAATAAGTTCTTCATTTTTCATGTTACAAATACATTTATATTTTATCATGTAAAAAAAAAAGTCTTTTTCTGCATTCTATACATTGGAAAAGAAGTGTGCAGAAAAATTTGTAATATTTATTTTAAAAAGCTCTAATCTGGAATAAGTTTTAGGGTTTAGAGTTCCTAAAACTTAGCAGCGCAAAGGAGGGAATAATAGGTATAAATCCACATTGCTTTGATTTTAATCATTTGCTCCCAAGTTGTTTTCTTCAAACATGATATGTGTTTGTTTCTAAAGCTAGGAACTACGGATACTCCGTTGGAGGCCGTTGGAGGAGCCACCATGACACCCGATGGACACGCGTTGGACACATCATTTTACGTGTCTAATTTTTTTATTTATTTATCTTTAAATCAGACACGTCTTGGACACGTGTGTCCCATTTTGAACACTTAAGGGACATGCAAGGGCTCAACTATAAATTTTAAAACTGAAAAATGGGGTATATTTTGTAAATAAGAAAACTTTAAAATCTGAAAATAAAGAAAAGGCGGCAGATCTTTGTTAAATCAAATCGATATTGAGAGAGAGAGAGAAAAAAAGCCTTGGGTCGAAGAAAAAGGAGAGAATATGTATGCTACTGATATCGGTAGTTAATTTGTTTTGTGTTTTCTTTATGGATTTTATTTATTGATGAAGTGTGATGACATTTAAAGATTTCCAGTAGTTTAAGACTTAATAGTCTTATGTATTGATGTGAGAACTTTGTGTTGTTCATGTGTATCTTTACTTTATCATTTTTGATGGAATGGAAAGTAATTGACTAATTGTGAAAGATTTGTTGCCAATTAAGTAGTTAAATTTGTTATGTTTTTTTAATTTTAATTGGTTTTATCTTGTATATTTTTTTACCTTTTTTTTTGTAAAATATTTGTATATATGACACATAACAAACATAAAAATATATATTTTTTCCATGTTCCTGTCGTGTTGTGTTATACATTTTTTTAAAATTGTCGTGTTGGCGTGTCCGACGCTCATGTCCATGTTCATGCTTCTTAGATCTAAAGTGTCTGAACCCAAAGAAGGGGAAACCTTATGCAATTTCAATAAAAGGAAGACATGTAGTTATTGAATTTAGATTGTTTGTAACTTCGACTTTTATGGCTTATGTTTGTGTCCTATTACAAGCAACAAATTGTTATTGTGTTCAGACCATTACATGGTTATGATATTAGTTATCTAATCTTTTTTCTCCCCCTGATGGCAGAATCTGTTGACAATCTGATGGCTGAAAGTCATGAATTGGGAGGTTCCACTGTAGTTGTAGACCGAGCAACACCCAAGGCAATTTACAACACTACTGACCTCTTCACTTTTTATTTTTCTGCTTTTGTTTGCCTGTAGAAACTTCAACTTTTTTGTCTGGAATATATTGTAACATAGCATATTGTGCCAATTAACATATCTTATGTATTACCTGGATTATCGTGCCACTTCTAACAGTTGGCTGAACTTATACTTCCATAGTTCATGTAAGTGCTCTGCAGTTTATTTTACAACCCAATATTATATTCTCAGGAGGAGGACTTCAAACCAATAAGCCGAATGCCACAGGGTGGATATGGCGCATATAATGCTTATATTACCGCTGCAACTAGATATGCAGCTTTAGGTGCTCCTACCTTGTATGATCATCCAGGCGCTATTTATGGAAGTAAGTTCCTTTTTACGTATTTGCTCATGCAGTTTATGAGAATACCATTGGAGAATGCTTTCATGTTTATCTTTTTTGGTGTACTAGGAGGGGAAACTGCTCAAGGAATGGGCAAAAAGATTTTTGTTGGCAGACTTCCTCAGGAAGCCACAGCTGATGATCTTCGTCAGTATTTTGGTAGATTTGGCCGAATTTTAGATGTTTATGTTCCAAAGGTAAGATGGCTCTATTTTTATGATACAACAGTTGGATAGATCCTTGATGATCTATAGATATCAAAATGCTTACTTGATGTAGGATCCTAAGAGAACTGGGCACAGAGGGTTTGGCTTTGTGACCTTTGCAGAAGACGGTGTTGCAGATCGTGTCTCTCGAAGGTCTCATGAGATTTGCGGACAGCAGGTATTAATGGAAGGTTTATTATCTGTTGGGTTATATGTCCTATGTTGCTACTTATCAAAAAACAAAAAACTCATGTTGTTTAGATTAAAATGCCTTGGAAGAAGTGAATAGTTGGAGTTTATTTTATTTTAATTGTTTTGGTAGGGTTTTATTTTTTTTTTTTTTTTTGGGTGGTTTTTTGGGGGGGGGGGGGGGGGGGGGGGGGTGTGGGGGGGGGGGGAAAGGGGAGTGCTGGTGTTATGTTTCTACAGTTTAAATCTTTTAGTCACTCAGAAACTTGGAGTAGAGGAATGAGTCTATGGAATGCTCCTTTCCTGAAATTCTGTACATTTATTTACGTCGGTGGGTAAGTTTCATATTTTCCCTTGTTTTTGTCGTATATTTTGAAGGTTCAGACTCTTCAGAAGGTTTTGTAACCTGTCTGATCTTATGGAAGGTAAAATGTCTTGAGAACTTGTGATTTCTTTGGTACCCTACCCTCAGATGTTATCCCATTTGGCTTCCATTGTTTCATTATATGGAATTAAGCCATTACTGTTTATCAAAACCTGTTTTTCTTTTCTTTGCTGATTCCTCTCAATGAAATTTGCCATCTTGCACTATATTTTCCCCAAAGTTTGTGAACATTTGGCATCAACTCTTGATGCAAAGAATGTCCCCCATTCTCTTACTGTCCCATTCTCAAGGTCAGGGTATATACTACTTTAGATTGAACATTAAGCAGAAACCTTCTGGAATCTTTGAATGATAGAAATAGTTCTTAGCTGGAATTTGGAGTTGTAGTCCTTTGTATGTGGTAGATGGTGAGGTTGTATTGGCTCTCAATCATTCTTTTGTAACACACTGTTTACTTGTCTTATTGGATCACGTATGCATGAAGGGTGGCTTAGGTATGTTGGAGATGTGGTGTTCAATCGTATGGCCTAGCAGGACTAGGAAGTTAGAAACCCATAAACAGGAGAGGAATAGTGATGGCAGTTTTATGAAATTAGAAGAGCCTTTGGCATTTGGATGTAAACCCAACTCTACGTAATCTCAGGAGTACCTTTGTGAGCCTATCCTGAAATCTCATGGTGTCGAAATCTATTTGTGAGCCAAAGTTTAATATATTTTTGAGAAACTAAATGAAAAGTATCATTTACTGCTTTAGCTGGTTGGGTGGTCTTTTATTTTTCTTTGAAATCTTCTTGATTTGAGAAATATGGTTTTTTTATTATTATTTTTTTTCTGTTGACGGGGGCTTCACTTGATCTGGTAAACTGCTGTCCTTGTAACTAGTTCCTGCGGGATATGGATGTATTTACAAAATGATGTTACCATTTTCTAATTGTTGGTTACGTCAACGTGCTTTGCAGGTTGCAATAGATTCAGCTACGCCTGTTGATGATGCTGGTCCCAGTGCAAATTTCATGATGGATAATACCGAACCATATGGGGGTTATGGTGGTCCTATGCGTACTTATGGGCGGATGTACGGAAGCCTGGACTTTGACGATGTGAGTATTAGAAAATGCATAACATGGTCGATATAAATGATGGCATATAGGGTGCAAATTTAATGGAGAGTTGTTGATTCTTTTGTCCTGTTTCCTCTGCCTTTTTTGGGAGAAAGGCATTTTGCAAGTGCAAGTGTTGATATTGTTCCTTTTGAAGTAGTGCCTACCAGCCTTTGTTTATCCATGTGTATATAGATTGTCATATAGATGCTTGCATGTCAAAAACTTTCAATTGTAAAATTGCATCTCTTGCAATTATTTTGTAGCAGCATCACCAGTAATGGTTTGAATTGTGTTCGGCTTTTTTGGAGGACTTCATCTTCTGTATCTGTTTGACCTATCAATTAAGTTTATCTGAACATGTATGTATATTCTTATGAGTTTTCCTGTATATATAGATCCCTTCTAGACTCGTTCTATCGGTTTCTGAAGTGCTTCCTTGTGTAATTTAATTTGGTAAAAAATGGGAAACTTAAATATTTTTTTTTACGACTGTATCCTTAGCTCGGCAAAATTTGAGGATTTATCATGCATTTTTTTCTTGGTTTTGCAGTGGAGTTATGGCATGGGTGGAGGGAGACCACCACGTGCAAATTTGAGGTATCGACCCTACTAGACATACGAGCAGTGGCCTTGGAAATAATCAGCATCACCTTCCAAGTTTTTTTTTTTGTATTCAACAGAATGTTTGTGGCATTTATCAATCAAGTATGCTTAAGCTGTCAGGGATACCATTGAATGTCAACATTTTAATGATATCATGTTCAATGCAACTTCTTAACTTTGGCAAGCATTTTCTGAACTTGGTGTTTCAAAAACTTCATATGTAGGTGGTTAGGAATATAGAATATTTTCCCTTGCGCCCAAATTTGTATGGGAAGCACGTGATTTTCATTTAGTAACGGCGCAATCGTTATGTTGGCATATGTAGCCGGTAGAAGTAAAAATTTCTTTTTTGTTTGGTTTCTTGAACAATTTGATGTAATTAGGAATAAACACACTTCACCCAATATCACATCTAGGTTAAGGTTTGGTTGGTTTAGCTTGGTGGGGAATGTGAAGGGCTCAAAACTTCAAAAACGATAGCCGCTGGTGTTCAATGATTCCTTCACTAATTTTCATAGTCTGTAAAAGATGATTTTTAGGGAGCTGTTGGATAATTGCGTCTGAAAGCTGGGGAGTGGCATGTAGTCGTGGGAGTAAGGGTGGTTTAAGCATGTCCATGATGCTCTGAGACCGTGTCTTGATCTGCCTATACATATAAATATATATATATACATCTCTCTTGAGAATCCGTTGTTCCCTCAGCATTGATAATGTGAAGTGTGGAGTGTGAAAGCCAGAACATGATTGGCAAATAGAAGAACGGCCCGACCCGACACAATCACTATAGCTGAATTTTAACAAATCCGATTATTTTTTGGTTTGGGTGGTGAGTTTTTATTTCTTCAACCCGAACCGACTTTTTACACTATAATGTGACATTTTTACCCAAATCTAATTCGACCCAATTCCAACCTGAACCTAACTAACCCGATCATCTATCCGGTTTTTCAAAATTTTCAATCCGCTGTGGTCAGTTGGGGTGGCGGGTGACTTTTTAACCCGTGAACACCCTTTTGGCAAAGAATCGGGTGAACAGTTCTGGCAATTTCTTGAGTATCTGGATTCCACATAAACAATGGGTCACAAATTTAACGCTGTAGTACTAAACTGACTCGTTTTAATTCTATGTATAATGCTATTAGTCATCAAATCCGATCGATTGTTTCGTTATAACAGCAACAATGGCCATAATCTCAAACCTACCGTTAGAGTTCGGTAGATTTTGAAGAATTCTTCGGTCGCTCATAATCTCAAACCTACAGTACAAGATTTCCTGGAAGGACGTTTAGTGTGTCGTATAAAAATCTGATCATGATTACTCTTGCAATGTGTTTGGATCTCAAATTTGTTGAGAAAACAAAAAAAAATTATATGAAATAACATTTTATGTTTGGTTGTGAGATAAATTAGAAGGTAAAAGAACATTAATGATGTGTTTGAAACCCAGATTTATTAAGGGAAAAGCAAAAAAAAAAATGAAAAAGTGAGAAAAAAAAGAACAAAATAAAAAAAATATTTGTTCTCTTTTCCCTTACTTTTTTTTTTCTTTTTCATTACTAAATCTTTAATCCAAACACAGTGTAAAAGAAAATAGATAAGAATTTAGAATCTGTCTTTTCCTTCCCTTTTCCCTCTACTTTTTCTGTTCCTTCTCTTTTCCTTTCTCTTTTCCGTTGATCCGAACATAGCATTACTAACTTTGGACTCTTTGCCATTTTCCTCCTATTTTTCAGCAAGAATAGACCGGAAAAACTAATCATAGTTGAGAGGTTTGAGTAATAGAGTGGAGTGAGTAGTCACAGCAACAGAAGAAGCCTGTTGTTCACCAGAAAAAGCATCAAACTGCTTAAACAGAAACTGGATGCTTTTAAATTATGTCAGAGCAGAAATACTCATGTTATAAAGATCTCTAACTTGAGAGATTCAATACAGAATATACATATACCATCATGTTACTAGGTTTTTAAACATAGTATGTACCCCAACCAAGTTGGTTAGGTGAAGGTGGTTCCAACCTCCATGGGAATGGGTTTGGAAGTCTTGTTAGAATCAAAATAGCAGCTACCTTCATATTCGCTTTGCATTTCAAAGATACCTTGTCTCCACCAAACCAAAGAACCAAGCCTTCTTCTCGCACAACCATGCTAATCGCATTATCTACCCATTTGATTGCTGAATTATAGGAGGAGAAAACTCAGCAGTATACGACAGTTACTCCAACTTAAACCTGTCACATAGTTCCTGACTGTTCATTTCGTTTCACTTGTCTATTCAACATCAAACAAAAGCACAAGGAACATTCATGCAAATCATAGTTGTGATCACATGTCCAGATAGCATAATAGCAAACAAATGTTTCACACACAGGTTTCCTTAATTTTGAGAACAGACAAATGTGCATTCTGCCACCAAACTAATTTGCTAAATTGTAGTGTCCACTACTATCATAATAATTTGTTACATGATTATTACTAAAATGTCGTCATTTGATTGCCATTTAACATTTAAGTTAAGGGTTTCCATTTGAAATTTTCGTTGGTCAATTATTTCCCTATTTACATAAATAATCAGCTTCTTGTACACCAGTTGCTACATAATAAAATTATTACATGTTATATTTCTCATAGCTTACAAGCTAATTACAAAGATTTTTTTGCAGATAATGTTTTAGATACATTTTTATGTTGTGGTTGACGTTCTCATCAATTATATCAATAAGAGTAAAAGAATTGAGACATCAGCAAGATAGTAAAAGGAAAAACTACAAAAATTAGAGATTACCTTGTCCCAAGGATAAATTTGGAGAATATGCATGGAATTAGGATGCACGGCAGGTAAAGCAGCCTATTTGGACATACTTACTAAGGGATGCAATTTTATGTGAAGTCTTGGGCACTGGATGGGCATAAGTATCTGACATTGAGCCTCTCATCTCTTGAGCTTTCATCTGAGCAATTCTCAGCTTGTTCAAGGTCTTATCAATAGACACTGATCTCTTTTTCTCCAATTTCATCTGAACCAAAGTTGTTAGTAAAGGTCAGTCTCCAAGACTCCAATGGTACTAACTCTAATTTTTGCACCCTGTCAGACCTCTTCATAAGGTATCCATGCCATCTCATAAACATGGAACACTGGTAGAACCGTAGAAAATAGGAAAATATCAGAAGTAAAAAATATCCATTGATGGGGAACAGATTCTGCCCCGGAAAACTTGGTCCTGTGGGATATGTCTTAGTAGCATTTGTCCATCATTTTAAATATTGGCAATTGTGATATATTGGAAACGGGAAGAATAAATAAAAATGATATCTCAAAATGTCGGGCAAAAATATATCAGCCAAGATATCAGAAATTCAGCAATATATCAGAAATTACCGGAAAAATAACAAATAAATATATATAAATACTTAAAAATAAAAAAAATTGCATATAATGGCCGACATATTGTATATAACATACGATAAAAAAACAAAAGAAAATATAGGATGAATAAAATACTCAAATAACGGTTGCCATGAAAAATAACAGCCAATACTCGGATTTTGCCAATCTATCTTATTCATAGGTAAGGTCTGAAATTACTGAAAAATTTGTTATTTAAAACCTTGCATTCCCTTTTATGTTAAACAAAATAATGGATACAAATTAACCTCGAGTTTACGAATTGCTGCCTCAGCTTTTGCCTTCTGCAAGTTCTCCCATGCAGTGATCTTGGCTTCCTCTCTTTGGAGCCTGTGCAAGAGATGAAACGTAAATATACCCAAGATCTCTTCCACAGATTATGTAGAACATAAGTAAATAAAATGAAATTAGAAGCCATCCAGGGGATGCAGCCAAAACCAAAAGCATACATCCAAAGACCTCAAACTCCAAAAAATAGCCAAGTAGTGGGCAATTTCCTGGAATATCCTAGACATTCCTTTGGAACAACAAACAATTATCATAGCATGCTATTACCAAAAGGAAAGGTAGCGTTTAATTTCATGCAAGACAGTGTTGCATCTGAACTATTGAGAGAAAAAGGATGACTTTCTAACATAAGGTATGAAATGTAGTCCAAAGTATTTGCAGGGCAGAGAGAGATAAAAGTGAACCAACTCCCAGCACCAAAAGAAACATTTATGGGATGAGACAATTGAATGGTTAATGTTACACCTCACAGCTTGTCCTGTTAATGAAAGGCCTTGTTGGTGGGTTGGTCTCTAAAGTTACTTAATTTCATTGATGATAAAGCAGAGCAACAAAAACCAACATGGTGCAATAATATAAAAACATACTCCGACAAGTCCTTTGCTGCCTCTGCAATATTCCAAGATGACGTTAAGTCCTTAACATCTGGTGAGCCACTCTCTGTTTTCCTCACTCTATGTTTTTTGGATTGCTTTGTCATAGTGGCTCTTTTATCTACCTGCACATCCCTGATTTCCAACTTCGCGGAATGGCTGCTGTGCAGTTCCACAAGGGAAACGATTGAGGGAGGAGAGGTAGAGAATGATGACCTTCCTTTGGGAGATGGGCGCGTGCTATCCCCAGGACTCATCTGGGTTGCCATATCCCGTCGTGAAACAACATGAGAAACCATGGTTTCAGCATCCTTGGCGCCATCAAGCTTCTCATCTACATTTGATCCAACAGTGACAAGCAACATGAGATGATCAGAAAATAAATTTATCAACAAGGTAATTATGCACCAGAAAATCATCCATTTGGATGAGCATGGACTTTGAAATAGTTCATGTGGAATTTGAATGAGCTTGTCATTCGTCTCCACACCACTTTTGTGTGCAGGCATTTTAACAATACAATAATCGACAAAGTTTTCTTTTTTCTTATTTCAGTGATCATAGCAATGTGTCCGTATTACCCTACTGACTTGTGCATGCAATATGTAAAACAAAATGAACTCATTTGATCTGCATCATACATTTGAAGCTTCCATGATAGTCAATGTATAAACTTTAGTACTTGAACTATCTATTAGTAACTGTTCTGTACACCTCAGTGGCTATATGTTCAACACCATGGCCACGTCCTCCAGTCTACAGCTAGAGGCCAGTTTACAGCTAGAGGCCCAAGCAAAAAAAGTACATAACTTGAGCAAACAAGATTGGTAATGTTGTATCCTTAAGGGTGTGCTTTTGAGAACATCATATTATAATCTCCTTTGTCAATTGACACTAGACATTTCATCATACGAAAAGCTAGCATAGATTGGCTGCAAGTTCACATAGGAGAACACTTCCAATTTTGGTGGGGCACAGGATTATCTCAGCCAATATAAATTAGCGCATTGGGCAAGTCTTCTATGATTCCCACCATAAATAAAATGTCTCCCTCCTTTTTCCCTTCACCCTAAGCAGGCACAAAACTCTTAAAGGGCATGGGCATTTTCTACATCTACATCATTTTTAGGAGTTGCTCTGATTCTCACGATGTCCTGGAATCAGTTCAAACTATAGGCATCAAGAATAGCTGGTCAAAGGTTCAGACTCTTCCATTCGCAGTGATAACAAGAGTTGCATAATACCCACTACAATCGTATATCTTAAAATGTAGTGGTCACTGCAATAAGAAAATAAAGTTTCCTATATTATAATCGCTAACAGCTAAAATGCCTAAAATCAACTTGGCTACTGAGTTGAGCTTGAATAGAGAAAAGCATCTTTAATTATGTCATTGCATGATTATCACAAGTACTTGATTTTGGAATTTAGAGTGCCGGCTAAGGGATTGTCTAAAAGAGAACTGAAAATGAAGAAACATAATACCTTGAGAGCTGGGCAATGAAGACTCACTTAACAAATCTGACCATCCAGGTACACTAGCCGCTCGTGGCATAGTATTCTCAGTAGGCACTGGACTAGATTGTGCTCCATTGTGACTACCATAAAGAATCGATAGACCATCTGCTACTAGCACCCCAGTTGTAAATGGCGAGCCCACCATGAAATCCTTCATAGTTCCTCCTTGCAGCACTGGCATAGCAGGGGAGTAGTTCGAAAAGCAACCAATGCCCGGAGGCCCAAGCGGGCCGCTCTTCGACTTGGGTTGTCTCTGAGGTTGTGCAAGCAGAGGCTTGCTAACACCTAAGCCTGAAACAGGGCTAGTAATCCACCTCTCTGCATCATCCCATTTCGAAGGCAAAGCCCTTCCACTATTGAATGGCATCAAGACAGCAGCACTTAAATGCCTCGTGCTGCCATTTGACGCCAGTGGCACTCGTTCTGAACTCCATCCCTTCAGCATTCCACCTGCATTGCCATCCCGGTAATCTGGTGTTCCTGGGCTTGTATACGTACCGGAATTTCCGGACAACAAAGAATGTTTCCTCATGCCTCTCACTTGCAGGGAAGAGCAAGTCACATTGCGCCCTGGATTGACCAAAATGTAGTGAACTCAATTTTCCCCCCTGAATATTAGTTTTTTGGATGAAGAATTAATTTTTTGCAAAACTGATGGTCAGATAATTCTCTTTTTATCTTTGTAATATCACATTCTAGGCATGTTCTAGGTTTATCTGTGATTGAGACACAGTAAGCCCTCAAAAATTTAAAATTTCTTTCGCAAGAATTAACCCTAGGCACAGCTAGTGGGTGACCATGGCATTCAGCAGTAACTGGGATAAGGATGGATCTGGACCACTCAAACGCTTGTGAAGATCAGGTACGGCCTAAGTACAACATCAAATCAACTGTTAAATTGCCAGAAAATCGACAAACTTTTACGGTAAATACGATTCGAAGCATGAAAGCGAGCCATCACCAGTTTGGATGCTAGGAAAAAAATAACTTGTACCCATCTTAGTCAAATATATGCATTGTTTGTTTCTATTACTAACATCAAACCTCACACTTCAAAAACATATTTCGAAACAGAAGCAACAAATGGGTAGCAAATGTGAAGAGTTGAGCTTTCAAAAACCTTACCTTGGAGGGGTCAGGAACTAGAGCTTGCTGATTAATCAACATTTGACTCTCAAGCGAACACAGTTAGTCTCCGAGTATATGTATACATATAAGTACGTGTAGAGAACAAGAATTACACCTAGAAAGATCAGTGTTCTACCGGGTGCTGGATGGCATATTCATTTAGTATTCGTGAAGGTTATTGATTGCAGCGATTGATTATTGGCAACTGGGGAATGTTCATAGGATGTTCGGCGAAATGTCTGTGTGAGGGCTGAGCTTTTAGAGATCATTTCGCCGAATAAGTGACAATGCTGCTGTGGTCAGGCTTTTGTCCGGAGGGACTCGGCCAAGAACCCAAGGTGGCATACATTGCCTGTGTCCAACGACAGTCCATGTGAATGCTCCAAAAGCCTCGTGAATGCTTTTCCGTATTTTGAACTCGTAACGATTAGTGATGGACCCCTCAGGACTCTCCCCAATAGGTTGATCGGCACTTATATAGAGGATATAGCGATTAGGTAAGAAAACAATAGAGATCAATTTTGATAGCTTTAGTTAACTCGAGTATGATCGAACGGACCATGCTGGACAGACCTCGTGGAATGATGCCAATCATTCCCCTCACATGTACACGACAATGGGGGTCATCACTGACTACCCAATCATGATAACATACTCTCAACTTCAGGATTTCGCATGTAGTAAGATGTAGTCACATTCTCTGCTCTGATACACTTTTAAGGGAGCGTTACGTGTGGGGTTGGACAACTACTCTCTCCGCTATCTTACAGCCAATCTGACTCTCTAATGTCACACTATCACGTGGAGAGACAATCATCTCCCATTATCTCCATGCATGCAAGGCTCTCTTAGGGCTACTATGACGCCTACCCATATAAAAGGAAAGACCCATTTTCTCCAATAAGGTACGTGAACATAAACTCTAATCAAAACTCTGTTAAAATATCTCCAAAAAATTAACTTTACCATTAGAGGGTTCTCGGCAGGCATTACACCAGTGTCTCTTACTCTTTCATCCATTTTTAGTTCACCAGAACAGTTCACCGCTGACCTGGAGACCGACTTTACAAGTTTATTGCATTATCAATTAATTTATAACGTTATTATCGTATTTTAAACCCGTTACGATTAGTTTGTAGATAACACTCATGAACTCAAAAATAAAATTGTATGTTGTATAAAAAATTTTTTTTATTAAAAGTACTACAAATATCTATTTTGTTTGCTATATTATTATCACGAATAGATATAAATGAATGAATTTTATACGTATTGAATAATGTTGACTCCATTGTCTTATGTTTATCTGTAGTGATAATCCAGTAAAAAAATTCAGTGAGTCTAGCATTACTCATTTTATTTTTAGATAATTTTTTTATTAAAATAATAAGTATTTTAGTTTGAAGTGAAATGTTCGCAAATATGTATATTCAACTGTGTTGGTCTTGCTCTTTTGAATCTGGTTAAATGTGAAAGGTAGCCTCAATGTAGTGAAATTTACAAATTTGACCCTAAGTGTCGTTTAGAATGATGAATCAATTGTCTCTTTTGTCGACCCAAGCATGTTAACATCATTAAATTAATTTTTGAGAATTGAATAAGTTCAATATACTCAAATGAAAATTGTTAAGGACAGTCGCAGTTGTTTCGTACAACTCTGCTTAGATATATTTAGAATCCTTCTCCAATAAAATGTTGCAGCCCCTTGTATCAAAATTAGCGCTTGCAATACGAGAAGACTAAAATGACTTCAATAAAAGCAGAAGGAGTCGAACTCAAATCACTGAATGACGAGGAGGACGACCCCACGCGCCGAACCAATCCATCGTTGGTAAAAAAAGAATTTCTAATCATGTTTAAAGGTTGATCAATCACGTCTCTCTCTCTCTCTCACCCTATTTGAATTAAATGCGACTTAAATCCCTACAATCAAACGTCCAATCAAACCTATTAAACCCAAGCTCAAGTACAATCAGGACTTAACTCTCAAGCAAAGCTCAGTTGAACTTGACTAAGCCCGTAACTGAACTTGACCATGACACAAAAGACAACTTAACTTGAGTAAAAACTCATAATTCTTAAATAATAATAATTATTGTAAGTGAGATTCTTCGGGAAGGCTGGGCCGATCTCTCAAACCCAACGTGGATGAGTCCAAACTTCTTCCTGCAAGACGAATGGGTTAGAATGGGTCGACCCTGGGTGGGTCGATCTCACTCCGAAGGTTAAGTCAGCAAACTTTTATCGAGAAGTATGAATGGGAGTGGTGTAAGTCAGGGGTTTGTTTTTCATACCTGGCTCTCGATTCCTCGGGCTTTTTATAGTCCTTCGGGGAGTTTTTTCTTTGGCCTACCAGCTGGCTCTCATGGTCTGCTGGTTAGGCATCATCATTGACGCCGCCTGGCCACCTGCAGCGTCTGGCGCATCGTCGTGGGGGGATTCCGGCTGACCGGACGTGCACGTCGACGTTTGTGTGGGCGGCCACTCGTGCATTAAATGCAAGTCAACTCCGCATTTAATGCTCTAAGACCGCCAGCGGTTTACGCAAACCGTTGGCTGTCCGGGCCACGCTGGGAGGAGGTCGGTAATTTGGGCCGGCCTTTCCTCATAACTGGTTTGGGCCCCAACTTTTAATTCGAACAGATTGGGCCTCGCCCATTGGGTTGGGCCGGGGGTTATTTCCCCACAATTGCCCCCCAGCCATTGCGTCGATTCAGCTTTTGAAACGGCCAAGGGTTGTAACGGTCACCCGACCGCACAAACGGCGGGAATTTTAAAAAAAATCTATTGATGAGGCGTTATCGAATCGACGGCCGACGTGACGCTTCGGCAGAGCGTCATGATTAACGCCGTTTTCCCGCGTATGAACCGACGGCTCTGGCGTGTATAAAAGAATGATGCCCTAACTGGTTGCGGGAAAACACTTGCTCTTTTTCTACTTCCCTGCCTCTTGAATCACGAGTGCGTCGGCTGTTTCGGCACCCAACACTGTAAGTGTCCCTCGAGCCCGCAACTCTTTCGCTCTTCACTGTACTTTTTGTGTGTCGACGATTGCCCCCCGATGGCATCCCGTCTTCGTAAAATGTTAGATGGTCCGTCGGCCCTTGCTTCGTTCAGGGCCAGGTTCGAAATCCCAGACGAGATCGGCTTAGAGCTGGTCGACCCTGATGACTTCCGTATGGGCGAGACCGAAAAGGGAGTGCCATTCCCGGTCATCGCCATCGTCGAAGGGGGGCTCAGGTTTCCCCTCCACCCTCTTCTTCAGAAGTTCATAGTAAAAAGTAATGTGTCACCTTCCCAGTTAGCGTCGAATGTGTATAGGATCTTCTTCGGTATGCTTGAAATAAATCGGCGACTGGGGGTAAACCTGGGCCTCGCCGAACTGGACTACTGTTACACCCTTTGCAAAGTCGGAGGTAGTTACAAGGTTTACCTCCGGGTAGTAAAAAGTCTTTAGAGTTAGTGAAGTGTCTGCCTTCCTCAGGGAAGGGCGTTGACGATGTAAGGGTTTGGGTAACTGGTCCATGGGAGTTCGGCAGTGTTCCCGAGAAGGATAGACCGGCGATTCGGTGCCCTAGGAAGCCCGTTGAACTAGGTTTGATGCCGATCTTCTCAGACTGCGTATCAGTTTAAGTTTCAGCCCGCATCCATACTAACTCTCGAACTTCTTTGCAGACACAAGGAAGCGGTCGAAAGCTCGCGACTGGTTGGTTAACTCTGACGACCTCAACAAGGTCTTGAACTACGTTGGTGAAGGTCGGCTACGGCACATAGCTCGTGCAGCACATATCTTGCTCTCCTATCCGCTGCGATACTCGACTTTTACTGCCGAGACTGGAGTCCCCCCGAGCGTACTAGCAAGATTGGCGGACGAAGGCGCTGAAGGGGACTTTGAAGAAATCCCTACTGGCATAGCGATCGAGAGGGCGTGCATCCCTACAGGCGTGACAGTCGCGGTTGCTCCCCCGTCTGCATCGCCTGGCGAAGAACGGCAAGAAGAGCGATCCAAATCACACAGTTCGGCGTCCACTTCGTCACCATACACCGTACCCGACCGCCGAGTTGTGATTCCCATCCGAACGAGTGATTCGAGCCCATCACCCAACGAGATGGACGGCATGAGTCTGAAGGAAAGAATGTTTGCTCTGCCGGGACAGCCGCTGAGGTCGGCTACTCCCACCCCTGCAGAAACTCCAACAGCCAGCCGAGCCGGTGGTGGCAGCACCCGTGGAGGTGGCCACAACCGTGCAACAGAGGCCAGAGACGCGGCAACAAAGAAAAAGAAGGCCCGATGTCACTCCAACTCATGCACCCAAGAAGATGAAAGGCAAAGCCACGGTGGACGAGGTCGGCGAGACAGTGACCATTACTCCGGACATTTTGGGCCGTCCAATGACGACAGCAGATTCCATGATCGATCAGCCCGAGGTCGCTTTTGGTGTTTTGAAAAGCGTCCTTCAGAAAAAGGACGTGGCGAAGCTGGGCGAAGCAAGCGACTCGGCCGTCTTTATGGGCGCCTTCCATGATTCCGTACTGGTAAGACGGCTATGACTCTCGGTGACTACAGTCCTCTTAGGTACTCGACCTAACAACAACCTTCTCCAATTTGTGTAGGGCTGCCTAAATTCCTTGGAGGCGATGACACGCTTCCAAAAGCTTGCCGAGGTTCACCAGCAACATATTGAAGAGCACGGGCGTCTGAAGCTTGAATGGATTGAAGCAAATAAGGAGCGGATTACCTTCAAGAAGCAAGCCGAGCAGGCTTCCGCCGAGCTTTTGCTGACGAAGGCCGACTTCGAGAAGAGGGACAAGGATCTGGCCGACCTTGAAAGAAAGTTTGACGTGCAGTCCGTGGATCTGCACAAGGCCAACGAGGAGGTGGAGACACTTAAGGCAGAAGTGGCCAAGCTGAAGGCGGAGGAGGAGGCTATACTGAAGCGTGGTGAAGAGAGGGGAGCCAAGAATTTGGCTCAAGAGATGATAGACCTCAGTCGCACCATTTTCCGACAGGGCTGGAATGGTGCCCTTATCGTGGCAGAGTTGGATAAGGCCTCCGATGTGTGGGGTCTTTGCCCGGACTATTTCGACACTACCGAGGAGGGCGTCGTTTGTCTGAAGAAAGTCCTAGCCAATGCCCAATATGCACGGGAGCTTAGGTTAAAGGACGCTGCCGAAGCTGCTGCTGCTGCTGAGAAGGAGAGAGTTGAAGGCTTGAAGATCACAGCTGTGCCTCCGGAGGATGTGGTAGAAGTCTTGCCGGTGGTGTCTGCAGAGCCGGGGGAGGAGTTGCCGTAGTTTTTCTTTCTCCTTCTCTATTTTTTGTAACCGTCAGTACATTTTTTAATGAGAAGAGCTCGTTTGTTTGCTTACTACTGGATCTCTTTCATTTGATTTTGTCGTTTAGACTTAATTTCTTTCTTTAGCTTTTCTTGGCCGGTCTGTGCAATTTGGGCAGAATCGACACTTGAATTTAGTTTTTCTCTGGCCGTCCTGCCCAACATGGGCAGGACCACGTCTTTACCCATGGTTTTTGTTTTGGCCTTCTTTGGCCGACCTGTCCATCTTGGGCAGGACCAGGATTTTACACTTGGTTTTTGCTTTGGCCATCTTAGGCCGACCTGCCCAACTTGGACAAGACCAGGTTTCTACACTTGGTTTTTGCTTTGGCCTTCTTTGGCCGACCTGCCCAACTTGGACAGGACCAAGTTTTTACACTTGGTTTTTGCTTTAGCCTTCTTTGGCCGACCTGCCCAACTTGGACAGGACCAAGTTTTTACACTTGGTTTTTGCTTTGGCCTTCTTTGGCCGACCTGCCCAACTTGGACAGGACCAAGTTTTTACACTTGGTTTTTGCTTTGGCCTTCTTTGGCCGACCTGCCCAACTTGGACAGGACCAAGTTTTTACACTTGGTTTTTGCTTTGGCCTTCTTTGGCCGACCTGCCCAACTTGGACAGGACCAAGTTTTTACACTTGGTTTTTGCTTTGCTCCGAGTGGGGTCGTTTGAACAATCTTCATTTTCATTGATTCTTCAGCTGAGCTTTATACATCTTGGGGACTGTTACAGTGTTTGGGGTTTCATATTACTGGTAGAACTTCCTCAGGTTGGTCGCGTTCCAAGGTCGTGGCAACGGTCGCCCTTCTTCAACGGTCTCAAGTCTGTACGCGCCGATGCCGACCTGGGATGTGACTCTGTAGGGGCCTTCCCAATTGGGGCCGAGCTTCCCATCTGCCGCCTTCTTGGTTGCCCCTAATACTTTGCGTAAAACCAGATCTCCTGAAGCAAAGTTTCTTGGGCGGACCCGCTTGTTGTAAGAGCGTTTGAGCTGTCACTGATACTCTGTGAGTTTGATCAAAGCGGCTTCCCTTCTCTCTTCGACAAGATCCAGATCTCTCGCAACCGTTTGGTCATTGACACCGGTGTCGAAAGCTGCCGACCTGATAGTTGGTAGTCCGATCTCCAGGGGGATGACCGCCTCCACCCCGTATGCCAAGGAGAACGGTGTTTCTCCCGTGGACCTTCTTGGGGTTGTTCGGTAGGACCACAAGACATTGGGTAGCTCTTCCGTCCACTTCCCCTTGGCTTTTTCAAGACGTTTCTTGACTCCGTTCAGCATGGTTTTATTTGAAATTTCGGCTTGCCCGTTGCATTGGGGGTAGGCTGGCGTTGAGTAATAGTTCCTGATCCCCAATCCTTCGCAAAATGATCTAAAGACATTACCGTCGAACTGGGTGCCGTTATCTGATATGATGGCACGGGGCAACCCGAATCTGGTGACAATGCTTTTCCACACGAACCTTTTGGCGTCAGTTTCCCTGATGTTTGATAAAGGTTCGGCTTCCACCCATTTGGTAAAGTAATCCGTGGCCATGATGAGGAACCTTTTGTTGCCCGGAGCCCGAGGCAAAGGCCCGATAATGTCCAGTCCCCACTGAGCGAAAGGCCACGGACTAGTGATGGAAGCAAGATCTTCTGCTGGCTGGTGGATAATGGGGGAAAACCTCTGACATTTGTCGCACTTCAGGACGTACTGGGCTGCATCCTTCTGCATGTAAGGCCACCAGTATCCCTGTGAGATGGCTCGGTGTGCGACCGATCTACCGCCGACGTGACTTCCACATATCCCTTCATGGATTTCGAACAAGATGCTCTGTACTTGGTCCGGATGAACGCAGTGCAAATAAGGGCCTGTAAAAGAACGTCTGTAAAGTTCCTTACCTGGTGACAGCCAATACCTGAGAGATGCATGCTTGATTCGCCGAGCTTCAGCCTTATCGTCTGGTAGCTTGTCTGTGTCGAGGTAAGAAATGATTGGGTCCATCCATGATGGTCCGAGCCTCTCCGCTGTCAAGGCTTCGTCCTCCTCGCGGAAAATGCTGGGATTGGCAAGGGTTTCCACGGTGACCGTCCTTCTCGAACCTGATTTCAGAGCCGTGGCCAGGGTCGCCAAGGCATCCGCATGTGAGTTGTTATCTCGGCTAATCTGTCGAAGCTTGTAGTTTTTAAATTGGCTCAGAAGTTCCTTGGCCTTTGCTACGTACAACATCATTCTGTCGTTCTTTGCAACGTATTCCCCTGTGATTTGATTTACGACAAGTAAGGAGTCCGAGTAAATGACGATTTCGGGAATTAGAAGTTCGATGGCTCGACGTATTCCGGCGAGCAAGGCCTCGTATTCTGACTCATTGTTGGAAGCAGTAAATTCCAGCTTGATGGCTTGCTCGATGGTTAGACCATCTGGTGTAACGAGTACGATGCCCGATCCTGCCCCCCGGTCATTGGAAGCTCCGTCCACGTAGAGTTTCCAATGATCAGATTGTTCCCAAAGATCCAGGGGGATTTCGTGTTGCGGTTGGCCCGTGGCCGGGGTCCCTTCTACTTCTGGTGAAATTTCGACAGAGAACTCCGCAATAATATCAGCGAGAACCTGCCCCTTCACTGCCGATCTAGGCTGGAACTTGATGTCAAACTCTCCTAATTCTACCGCCCATTTCGCAATTCTTCCTGAGAAGTCGGCTTTCCTTAGGATGGGTTTGAGCTGGTGGTTGGTGAGGACGTTGATGGTGTGAGACCTGAAGTAATGCACCAACTTTCGGGAGGCGACTACCAGTGCAAGCGTCAGTTTCTCCAGGGGTAGATACCTGGTCTCGGCTCCAAGTAGTGTTTTGCTGACGTAATAGACTGGGAATTGTTGCCGATTTTCTTGCCTGAGTAGGACCGCGCTGACTGCATGGTCTGACACTGCAAGGTAGAGGAAGAGCTCTTTATGCTGGACAGGCGTGGAGAGCAGGGGTGGTTTGGTGAGGTAATCTTTTAGATCGGCGAGGGCAGAGTCACACTCAGGGGTCCACTCGAACCGTTCCTGTTTCTTTAGGAGCTGGAAGAAAGGTCGGCACCGGTCCGAGGAACGGCTAATGAATCTGTTGAGTGCGGCGGCCATTCCTGTCAATCTCTGAACCTCTTTGGCATTCTTTGGAGCGTGAACGCTCTGGATTGCACTAATCTGCCGGGGGTCCATCTCGATACCCCGATGCGTGACCAGGAACCCAAGAAACTTGCCTGAGCCGACCCCGAAGACACATTTTGAAGCGTTCAGCCGCATCTTGTAGTCTCTCAGGATACAGAGTACCTCCTTTAGGTCCGCTGAATGGGCGTCGCTCAGTTTGCTTTTTACCACCATGTCATCGATGTAGACCTCGACAGTTCTGCCGAGCTGCGTCTTGAACATCTTTGTGACCAGTCGCTGATATGTGGCTCCGGCGTTCTTCAGGCCAAAAGGCATAACTCTATAGCAGTAAATACCCCTAGGAGTGATGAAGGCCGTTTTCTCTTGGTCGTCGGGGTGAAGTGGGATCTGGTGATATCCACGGTAGGCATCCAGGAAACTCATCCTTCCGAAGTCGGCGGTTGCATCCACAAGCTGGTCAATTTTGGGCAGGGGGAATGGATCTTTGGGGCACGCCCTGTTGAGGTCAGTGAAGTCTACACAGACCCTCCATTTGCCGTCCTTCTTTTTTACTACCACGGTGTTTGACAACCAGCTTGGGTAGCTGATCTCCCGAATCGCTCCAGCTTCCAAAAGCTTCTCTGTTTCCTCCAAGACTGTGTCCACATGCTGGGTAGCTGCCCTTCTCCCCTTTTGAATAATAGGTCGGCAATTTGGGTTTACATTAAGGCGATGACAGGCAACGTCGGCGGCAATCCCAGGCATGTCATAGGGTGTCCAGGCGAATACTTCCAGGAAGTCTGTCAGTAACTCTATGAGGGATTTTTCCTCTTGTTTGGTCAAGGAAGTGCCGATGACGAAGTATTTTTCCCCTTGCCGATCTATGTATATCTTCTTCAGGTCCTCCACAGCTTTATTTTCGGGCGCCTGTCCCACATCGTCTATGGTGGGGGTGTCTTCATGCAGCTCCATCATTTGTACTTTCTCTGATCTTGTCTTGGTCGCACATGCTGTTAGGAAACATCGTTTGGCGGTCACCTGGTCTCCCCTTATCTCGCCAACCCCCGCTGGGGTCGGGAACCGAAGCAGCTGGTGGTAGGTGGAGGGAATGGCCTTCATGAGGTGCAACCAGGTTCGTCCCATGATGGCGTTGTAGGGGGATGGTACGTTAACATCCAGGAATTCTGTTTGTAATGTGATCCCCCCGGCCGTCACGGGAACCGTCACTTTACCCATAGGCCAGACTGGGTCTGAGCTGAAGCCGACCAATGGGCTGAGCGATGGCTGGAGGTCGGACTCCCCGAGCCCCAATTGTTTGAACAGGCTGTAGTACATAACTTCAGATGAACTCCCCTGGTCAATGAGTAATCTTTTGACGTCACAGTCCGCCATTCTTAACGTAACAACCAAGGCATCATTGTGGGGGATCTGCACTCCAGCGAGATCCTCGTCGGTGAAGGAGATGGATGCATGGGTATTGCCGACCTTGGCTTTCTTGCTGGGTGGTTGTATCTGCATCACTTCCCTTAGGTGCGCAGCCTTCTACATCTCGGCTCGGTACCTATGTGGGTCTATGGTTCCTGATTCGGCCGAACTGTGTAGCACGTTGATTACCCGAACCGGCCTTACTTCTGGTTCCTTCTGGGCTGCTTCCTGCACTTGTGGCTGCTCGGCCTCGACCTTAGTCTTCTCCCGATCAATGAATTGGTCGAGGTGGCCAGCTTTGGCTAAGTCTTCCAGATGAGTTTTCAGATGCCGACATTGCTCCGTCTTGTGCCCCTTCTCGCGGTGGTAGGAACAGAACCTCTTCTGGTCCCTAGTTGCAGGGTCTCCCCCCAGCTTTGGGGGCCACTTGAAGAAGGGCTTATCACGGATCTGGGGCAATATTTTATAGATGGGGTCTTTAAAGACTGTGTAGACCCCATCGGGCACTCTTTTTCCTCGGCTGATGTCCTCTGATCAGGGCTTCTTGGCATCCCTCTTGCTCGTCTTGTCGGCTGCCGCGCCGACCTTAGCTGTCTCCTCTTGGGGTACGTCCTCGTCCAGCCGCGCATAGCGCTCGATCCTCAGCATTAGTTCTTGTATGGTGAGGGCTGGTTTCTTCATTAAGGACTGTCGCAAGCGATGCTCCCTGGGAAGGCCGATCTTGAACTGAGTTACAGCCAACTGTTCGCTGCACTCATCAATTTCGTTATAAGCCTCCCAGTAGCGTTGGGCGTATGCTCGCAATCCTTCTCCTTCCCCCTTTCGTAACGTCAGCAAAAAGTCAACCTCCTTTGGCTGTAGGCTGTTTGCAATGAAACGAGCTATAAAGAGCTCGGCCATTTGCCTCCAGATTGTAACGGACTTTTGTGGCAATTTGTCGAACCACCGTAAAGCCACGTTCCCCAGGCTGGAGGGGAAGATCCGACACATCAGCATCTGGTCGCTGCACCACACTACCATGAGCTGTTTGTAATGCCGAATATGGTTAATTGGGTCAGACTTCCCGTCATAGAGGGTGAACTTTGGTGGGCTGAATTTTCGAGGAATTGGATGGGATTCAATCTCCTCAGTGAATGGTGTGGATGCGATCTGGTCTAGGGCCTTTCTCATCAGGTCATGGGCTGTGCGCTCCTTAGTTTGCTGCCTTCTATCCTCCTGCTTTTCATTGTACCACTTTTCCCAGTCTTCCTTCCGCCGATCTTCCACCGCTGGGCTGCTGTTTGGCGGGGTTTCACTCCTGTCCTTTCGCCGACCCGTGCGCCTGTTAACGCAACGCGCGGTACTAGGGGTGTAACTCCCTCTTACCGGTGGCGCTGGTTTGTCCCTGGCGCCAACAACCTGCTCTCAATCTGGGGACCCATCTCTCCTATGCCCATTCCTGGCAGAGAATGCCTCCCTCATTACCCGCACCTGTGAGGTGAGGTAGGCTATCTCTTCTCCGCACCACCGAATTTCCCTCTCTGCCGCACGGAGTGTATCCTCGCTTGGGACCCGCCCACTGGAGGGTGACGGGGCCAGATTCCGAGGATGGTTCCTGCGGAAATTTCTGTCCCTGACATAACCCGCATCCCTCCGCATTTCTTCTTGTGTCTCCGGGTGGCTTTCGGCGGACGTTCGTATCTCTGACCTCAGTATTCTTCTTTGCCGACCTACTGGTGTAGATTGGCAGTGTGCCGAACTGGTCTGGTTTTTACTGGAGGAAGCTCCGAAGCCCCTCCGGTTGTAGTTTTCTTTTCTCTGTCTCCGGTTGTTTAGACTCATGGTTTTTTTTTGCCTTCCCACAGACGACGCCAATTGTAAGTGGGATTCTTCGGGAAGGCTGGGCCGATCTCTCAAGCCCAACGTGGATGAGTCCAAACTTCTTCCTGCAAGACGAATGGGTTAGAATGGGTCGACCCTGGGTGGGTCGATCTCACTCCGAAGGTTAAGTCAGCAAACTTTTATCGAGAAGTACGAATGGGAGTGGTGTAAGTCAGAGGTTTGTTTTTCATACCTGGCTCTCGATTCCTCGGGCTTTTTATAGTCCTTCGGGGAGTTTTTTCTTTGGCCTACCAGCTGGCTCTCATGGTCTGCTGGTTAGGCATCATCATTGACGCCGCCTGGCCACCTGCAGCGTCTGGCGCATCGTCGTGGGGGGATTCCAGCTGACCGGACGTGCACGTCGACGTTTGTGTGGGCGGCCACTCGTGCATTAAATGCAAGTCAACTTCGCATTTAATGCTCTAAGACCGCCAACGGTTTACGCAAACCGTTGGCTGTCCGGGCCACGCTGGGAGGAGGTCGGTAATTTGGGCCGGCCTTTCCTCATAACTGGTTTGGGCCCCAACTTTTAATTCGAACAGATTGGGCCTCGCCCATTGAGTTGGGCCGGGGGTTATTTCCCCACAATTATAATATACAATGCAGTACATAAAATATATACTTAATATGTATTATAAGTGTATTGTATCCCCACAGTCTACATATCATGATTTTAAAAATTAAATATGTCATATCTGTATCTATGTTTCTTAGTTGTTATTTGTCTATTTTGTGAAAGATAATTGGTGATTTTATCAGTTAATGTACGACATATCAACTAGGCGACGACAATAATTTGTGTGATGAGTATTAGTTGCTTGTGCTGCTTCTCATACTTTTGAATGTATGGTCACTATTTGCAGGCCCAGGTTGAGGGAAAATCGTTAGACCCATTGCATTGACCTCAAGGTAGAGGACACACACAAAAGCCCTGTTTGGTTAGATGGAACGTGACGGAGAGTAAGGAAAGAGGGAAAAATCTCGTTTTTAGGAGTTCAGTTTGCAAGAAAGAGAAAAATAAAAGAAGAAATAAGAGCAGGCTTCAGTTTCTAGAAAAATGTCTTTTTATCTTTCCTGCAATTGAAAAAAAAAAAACTAGAAAAACTTTTATTTTCTCGTGAATTTTTTTTATTCATTATGAGGATTCTCATTTTATCCATTCTATTTAAGTATACTACTCTTACAAAGATGTGGTGGACAAGGTTAATTTAGACAAACACAAACTATTTTATTAAATTTCCGTGCAACTCAAACAATAAATTCTTATTTACTTGTATCTTTTTTGAAAAATTTTCTACCAAACCAAATATATGTACGTTGAAAAGGTACTTTTCATTCACCTTATTTTCTTGTGCTTCTATTTTGTATCGTCTTTTTCATTCTAACCAAAGATAACCAAGAGAAACGCACAAGCTGAGAGAGAGTTCATTGCTTCTTTGTATTATTTGTCTCTCTTTTTTTATAATTTTTTTTCATGATTCGACTTTTTTTTTAACAATTTTTCTATTTTTATGGCAGCAAACCATAAAATGAAAGAACAGAAATGTCCCAAACAAATCAATAGATGTAAGCTTTGAGATCTAATCTAATGGTTCTAATTGTTCAATCTTGCTTATCAGATCAAGGTTCAAACCCTTCCTTTCACTCCCTACCCATTAAAAGGGGGGTATTTGGATTGACCCTTAAAAAAATCATAATTTATAAGTTTAAGTTAGTTTTAAAAATTTAATTTTTTTAAATAGCTTTTCTAAGCTTGAATTAGTTCTAAAAAGTCATTTGTTTTAGTGGAAATCAAACAGTTTAAAAAAATTATAAACTTTAAATTATAAACGGTTAAAAGGCTACATCTAAACACCTAAGTTGTAATAGTCACATTTAAACAAATGACAGAGCAGCCTATGGTTTGGTACAAACGCATATGCCCACCACCGTACTTGGCGCCACCCTAGTTGATAATTTTAATGTGGTAACAACCTATGGGTTTCATTTGTTTAATTTTGTTTGGTAGTATTGACCACCCCAAAGAAAAAAAGTTGAGTTTATTTAAAGGAAAAAGTAAGCATCAGGTTATAACTAATCTATGCTATTTGATATACGTACCAAAATAAAAAGCGAAAACAAAAAACGTTAGGAGAAAATGAAAGCGAGAAATGCGAAGCGGGAAACGATTGAAAAATTTAATAAGAAATTTTTCTAAAACTCAAAAGAGACTTTTAAGAAATTTAGTGGAAACCTTTGAAAACTTAGTAAAAACATTTGAAAAACTTAATAGAAACCTATACGAATAATTTTATAGATACTTAGTTAGAACTTAAGAAAAAAAGTGTATAAAAATTAATATTTCAAATTTTTGAAATTTTTTCCAAGAGTTTTTCTTAAATTTTTCAAGAGGGATATCTTTATCAATAATTATCTAAGAAAAAGTGATATTATGTATATGGAAAAAACCCGAATAGAAAATATTTTGATTGGAGAATTTTCAATTTTGAATTGATGCTTTTATCACATTGGACGATTTTACATCATTGAATGAACCCATTCGCGAACAATTAGATGATGACAAAATTATTAAAGATTGGCATCAATAATTATGATTTTACGTACGGACAATTTCTCAATATCTTGTTCATTCATAACAAAATATTTTCTTTGTGCGTCAGTAAAAAAAACATATTTTTTTGTTAAGTATCCGAAGAGTTTCCTAAAAGTTTTCGAAACGTTTCCCTTACGTTTTCGTAATATCTCTCCAAATTTTTGAAATAAGTTTCGTACCGGTCTTGGAAACGTCTTGTCGTGTTTCTCTCTCCAAAATGAATTTTTTAGTAACTATGAATTTGACTAATTGATTTTACTTTCGGCCAATTTTTTATTTATTATGTAGATAAAGATCTTCTAGATCCATTTTTCTGAAACTATAGATTATTATCAAGTTCAACACACCATTGTCATGGGAAGTCTTTTGTTTATTTATTTAGAGGGAAGTTCTACTTTTGTATAATTTTTGTACAAAAAATTTTACAAGAGTGACGTGCACAAGTTAGAAGGATGGATGGTTAGTATAAAAATAAATGAATCACAATAAAACACATTATTTTATAAAAAAAAATCAATTCAAAATTATGTTTGTATAGAATTACTCTTTCTTTTAATCACTGGGGAAAAAAAAAAAAAAGGATGGAGACCCAAGATTGCACCTTTAAAAGTGAGAATCATAGCATCTTTGGAAAAACGGGAGACTTGTAGCATTTTTCTTTGACAGATTAAAGAAAACCTTATCTTTGTATTCTTACCATGTTAGTGTTGAATCCAAAAAGAAAGAAAAAAGAAAATCCACTGATCGCATGCGATATCTTACCTTCGTAAGATTATACCAGAAATCAACAGAACATTTGACATGCCATACGAAGTAATGAAGGTAAACGATTTCATCCACTTCTATCAGATAGAGGGATGTGAATGTAACTTAAAAAGCTTAGAATTAGGAATCACTCAAATAGAATTAGTAATCACTCAAATAAAAAAAATGCTACACGTAATTTTATTTCTTAGTTTTAGACAAGAAAAATTATTTAATAGGTTTCGAAACAATACGCCATCATGCTAACGTGGTGTGCTCAATCAATTAAAAATAAACATATATTTTTATTTTGGGTTAATTGACCTAATATTTAAGTTGCTGATGTTGTGTTTCAGACTTACTAAATAATTTCTCGACACGACACAAGTAAATAGGTTCCATGTGAATTCATTGATATGAAATTCACAACCTTGTGTCTAGAGTGAAAATAGATTGAGAAATGAAATTACACGTAACATTACTCTTTAAATAGAATACAAGTGAATACATCCCACACGAATTCATTGATATGAATTTCACAACTTTTTGCCTAGAGTAAAAAAGAGATTAAGAAATCAAAATTACGCATAGCATTACTTTTTAAATAGAATACAAGGGTAACCTCCGAAAAGAGTTTAATGGACTTAGTTTACTAATGTAAACTCAGATATTTCGAGTTTAAAACTTGGCAAGCCTTTAGGACCAAGTCGCAAAATATATATTTATTATGAATTTTTTAATTTTGACATAGATGACCTGCCAACTCATAAGCAAAACAAAAAAAAAAAAAAAAAATAGAATGCAAGAGTGAATTCCATGATATGCTTTATTTTCTTTGTATGAATCCAATCATAATAATTAATACACTTAGCAATTGGTCAGCAATGACTAATCATCAGAGTAATGGAGATTTGGATAAAAGCACTATTATTTTGCAAAACTCTAACGTAAGGAAGGTTTCATTTCCTTTTGTCGGTCCACCCAACAAGTAATAACGCTGGATGGATTTGCAGATTAATTTAATTAATGTTTTGATGAGATGATAATATAGAGATAGAAAGATCTCTACCACTACCACCACCACCACTACTTACAAGTAACAACCACCGCCACAGAATCGCCAATGTCTGTCAAAGATTTTTCGTATGCTTGATTCATGATGGCGGGGCACCACCATCCCTCCATTTGAAGCCTTCGTGTACGTGTATTCGCCTCGTAATCCTTGTTACTCCACCACGGCCGCCGCCATCGCTGTCTCTGTAACGTATTTCCTTCTCCATTTGGGATAGCCAATGCAATACAAAAGAGGGAAGAGACACAACCTTTTCTCTTCACATTTTGTTCTCACAAAACACAGGAAAGCTTGACCCTATAATAGTTTGCTAACAACAATGGCTTCACCTGTTTTTTACAGTTCAATAAACCGATCAACAACATTTTTCTCAAGAACCCACTTCCCAGTTCCAATATCTAAAGACTTCTCAGTAGAATTCTTGCACTCTGTGCACTGTAACTACGGGTTCAGAAGCAAAGAAAATGGGCAAGTGAAGAGGATGACGACGGCAAAGGTGTCAGTGGCAGAATCCCCGGCGGCTTCGCCGTCCACGGAAAGTAGTGGGGCCGAAATTGATGGGAACTTGCCGCCACCGCAGAAGAAGCTAAGGATCCTCGTGGCTGGGGGAGGGATTGGCGGGCTGGTGTTCGCGTTGGCGGCGAAGAGGAAGGGGTTTGAGGTTGTGGTGTTTGAGAGGGACATGAGTGCCATTAGAGGGGAGGGACAGTACAGGGGTCCAATTCAGATACAGAGTAATGCGTTGGCTGTTTTGGAAGCTATTGATTTGGAGGTTGCTGATGAGGTTATGAAGGCTGGCTGCATCACTGGTCAGCGGATTAATGGACTGGTCGATGGTGTTTCTGGCAATTGGTATGTTGTTTACACTTTGTTCTTTCAATTGTTCCATTTCCCCTCTCTTTTTTTCCTTTTTCAATCATTGGAATATATATATATATATATCAGTTGTTTGATTCGTTTTGTTTATAACTTTCTTAATGTGTATCGAATATATGTGAAGAATCTTAAAAACTTTTTGGCAGTACTGAACTTGGCAACTGTGAACAATTATACTTTCAAGGTATTTCTGGATCTTTGGAATCCTATCATCATATTATCATACGTACAGGCGATGGAAAATGGATTGAATTATAGTAGTTCTCTTCAATTACTTTGAAGCTTCACCTGCATAAGTTCATATGAAGGATAGGGGAAAGGAAAATTAAGAGTGTGGTTATACAATCCAGGAAAAATCAATGTCCAAGATGGGCATTCTACTCATTTTGAAGTGCCGCTGGGGGTTAACACATTTCAATGCGCGCATGAACCATAGGTTCTGTGGGTGCACAACTTAAGGCCACATAATTAATTTTCAAATACTTTGGTTGTTCCTGTAAGAACAAATGAGAAACCCCTAGGGGAACTCAGGAGATTAAACCCTACAATTTTGAACCAGTGTCAAAGAGTCTCAAGACTGACAAGCACCCAATTTATGGAGATATTTTTTTATAAAATCTTTCCATGGGAAGTTTCCCGGAATATAAATCGATACAGTTTAATGTTTATGAGAGCAATGTGCAATTGGTGACGCTGTGGGCTGCTCCTGTCATCTGATGTAATTTTGGGTAAAGATTGTAAAGACTGCTTAAAGTGATTTCAATCCTATGATCATTGGTCTTACTGTAACACATTGAGGTCATCCTTTTACTGCATACTCTGCTGATCTGCTTGTGTTGTAGACATAGAAGGTAATTTGAGGAAGCTATGTAACCTTAACAAGTGTCCATGCTACCATACTGTGATCAAGCTGCAGCAGTGTTTCCTATGCTATAGGGAGTCACACGTAGTTAAGTCAAACGCTGAAGCGTTGCTACAAATTGCTGACTTTTTCTCATAGTTTATTACCTAGGACCAGATGGTATGGACACATGGTGGTATCAGACTATCAGTTTTCCTAAAATTGAAACATTGGCCTAAACCTATGTAACCTGAACTCTTCTAAATTTGTGAAATACCTATGTCGGACACTTGACACTTAGATAAGGGCATGGGATATGTGTCTAATATGGCTAGTTGGACATGCATCTAACAAGTATATATAATTAGTTGAGTTTACTTTAGAACTAGGCACAAGACTTCTATTTTATACATGAAAGACTATATTTTAGTTAGTAAACATCATTTTACCTTAAAAAACAAAATAAGTAATTAAGAAATATAAAATTTAGCCGTCAAGTGTCTATGGACTTGAGAATTAGATAAATCCGACGCATAGATACATACCCGCACCCGACACTTATACCTGAGTCCAGGTAACATAGGCCTAGACTGGCTAAAGCATGGAGTTGCAGATTTCAGAATATAGCAAATTAAGCAAACAACATGACTAGAATAGATTGTAACAATCGATTTTGTTAAATGCATTTCTTTGCAAATTTCAGCATAATGTAGCAGCAGAGTGATCCTCTATCTCTGGTGAAACAGCCAACATGCTAGAATAGGGGCAATAAAACCTGATTAAGTGGTAATAATGGATAAAGAAATCAGGCATCCAATGGTGTAGCCTTTGGGAATTATTACCTTGGAAGCTTGAAGAGACAAAAAACACGCACACATGAATGTCTTTGTTGAGCTGAATTGTGCGCACACTGCACAGACACAAACACTACATGTGATGGTATATGTATTTCTTTGTGTATTATGTATTGATATTACGTATAACTTTCAGAGGTATGTAAAATGGATTTCCGTTGAAATATATTTGCACATAATCCGTGAGTTGAATAGTGCCTTGTCTATTTTCAAATAGAGGTGGCAATTCTTTTAAGGAAATGCAATTAGCTTTATTTAACAAATATATCTGGAATTCAGTTGAGCCACTAACATCCAGAGATTCATCATTGTGGACCAAGACAGGCTGATACAATTCATAGATAAGCTGAATTCCATAAAATTTATAGAATTTAAATACAGAGCACCTACAGATACGTGGTTTCCCCAGGAACTGGTTGTTTAAGTAGTTCGCCAATCTGTTAACAAAAGTATGAAGATTTCCAATCATCTGTATACGAAGAGCAAGATAATTAGTTTTATCATTTTAAATATGAAAGGGAGATAGGTAGATTCATTATTGGTGAGTAGCTCCTGATGCAAATTATTGGAAGTTATCCTCGTCTTTAGTGGACTCCTTCAGACTGAAAAGAAAAGACAGAATTCCTTCAGACCCAATTGTTGATATTAGTTGCCTTTTCAGGTGAAATTGTTGTGTTTATAAGCACACTATCAGTACAATGATGTATGATGGCTGGTTATCAGGTACATCAAGTTTGATACATTCACTCCTGCAGTGGAACGGGGGCTTCCAGTCACAAGAGTTATTAGTCGCATGACTTTGCAAGAAATCCTAGCTCGTGCTGTGGGGGAAGATGTCATTATGAATGATAGTAATGTTGTTAGTTTTGAAGATGATGGTGATAAGGTAACCTGAGCTGTAATGCTTTTGTCTTTTTCTTTTTTGACAACAATGGTTGAGATTTTCCTCTTATTGATGTCTTTACATACGGATTGTAAAGTCAAAAATTCATTTTGGCAGTTTTTTTTTTCTTCTTTTCATGACTGCATTCGATAAACTGATTCATTTAATGATTGTTTTGTGTTTTGAGGTTGACATATGTACTTTTGTTCTGCAAATTTAGGTTACTGTGATTCTTGAGAATGGACAGCGGTATGAAGGCGATCTTCTAGTTGGTGCCGATGGAATAAGGTCAAAGGTGTAGTTTCATACACCCTATATAGGCATCTCCTATGCAAAAAAATTTCATCTATATGCTAGACAAATATCAAATCACACTTCAAATTAATCTTATGATGGTGATGCATAAAAATGGTTTTTTGGAGAAGATGTCTTATGCCAAAAATTTGTCTAGCCTCATTGGCCATAGCTACCTAATGTATTAAAATTTGCCGTCTTTGTCGGGTATTCCTTTATTTTCACCTCCTAGATGTTTCCAGAAACAGTCTTGTTATATTGCCACAATGAGAAAGTTTTGCAAAGATTCATCCAAAAGTGGAAGATCACATATGTGATGTTATTCCTTTTGTGTACACTCATCTGGTCTAGCAAATATTATAGATTGTCTTTATTGTGAAATTATAGATACCTGTTTTCTTTTGAACAGGTGAGGACAAATTTGTTTGGACCCACGGAAGCCATATATTCAGATTACACTTGTTACACTGGTATTGCCGATTTTGTGCCTGCTGATATTCAGTCTGTTGGGTATGCTCTATTCCATTATATCATTTTACTTTTTTTTTTTTTTTTTAATCTTCATTGCTCCTTTATTCTATTTCTTATGTCTTGTCGGGAGAAGCTCATATATGAGTTTTCTCTTTTTTAAGGTACCGAGTATTTTTGGGACACAAACAATACTTCGTTTCTTCAGACGTGGGTGCAGGAAAGATGCAGTGGTATGCATTTCACAAGGAACCACCTGGTGGTGCAGATGGTCCCACTGGTAGATATTCTTGAGATGCTTTAACTTAGTAGATGCAATAGGAGCATGACTTCAATGGAACTCCTATCAAATGACTTTGCCCTCCCAACATAGTTTGATGTTATTGATTCCTTGAACCTTTGCAATACCAAGTTTCTCTTTTATATGAAAAAATGAAATATATTTTACTTAAATATGAAGAATTACTTGAGATGAAGGAAAATGGAAGATTAATGAAGTGAGTAAAAATAATGATTGGTTGACATCAATATCAACGCGAATAGGGCTCTTAATTGCAGGTGCAGTTGCTAGCTTCCCTCTGATGATACAACAGTAAAATGCTTGCTAAAGTAGGTCTAGAAGAAAATAAATTAAACCAACAATAATTTGTTGAATGTTGCTCCGATTCTACGTTAAACTTGCCTCCTGGTTTATACTGTACAGAGGCACTGTGCTTCATGCTCTTATATGCTTTTATTCTTAAATTATATTGAGCTGTCTATCCATGCCCTATAATATTTTCCATTGGTGATATATATTAACTGCCATCTCCAGTCTTAACCCTCCCAGTGCACTAGATTAACGGGGACTAACCGTGGGTAATTCCTTTTTGTTTGTTAATTAATTATTCTACTTGATTCTTGGATTCTAAATATGCAATTTTTAACAGAGGATTGGCCATTATAGAATAATTGGCATTGGGAAATGTGTGAGACTCTGAAATAGTCAGGACAAGATATTGATGATGATGAGGATGTTTCTCTGGCTAATTTCCTTGACAAAGGGAAAAAAACACTTATTTCCCAACCTGAGTGCTGATTCAACTTTATTCAGCAGTCCAGGTTGAGCGCTATTTGGAATAGCGTTATTTCTAAAAACGCCTTTCAAAAAAGCGTTTTTAGATCGTATTCACTCCACCCCATATACGGGGATTTAGTTTGAATACGGGGATTGAATACGGATAAAAAAAGTTGTATAAAAAGACAAAAAAGCCATTTGGAATGGTGTTTTTATGCCCTATATACTTAACGCGGTCTCCTTCCTCTCTCACGCCACTGTGAAATATAACTCTCAAAAAAGTCGTCTCTCTCGCTCCCGCAAACCTCCCCCTCTCATCGTCTCTCTCGCTCTCGAAGTGAAGCTCTGAAGCCATAATCTCTCTCAGCTGCTCTCTCTCTCTCGCTCTAGTCGACAGAGGTTAGTTGCTCTCTCTCTCTGTCACGAACTCATGAATATAGTGATCTCTCTCTATATATACGTTCATATATGCATATATATTTGTTTGTGAATATGAAGATGATATTTATGTAATTAAAACCCTACATGAAGATGATATTTATGTGTATATATTTGTAATCTTAATGTTCATGTAATTTACTCGGATTTGCATCCAAACTGAAACTTTCATGTGATTAATTTTATTTTCTTGTATATATGTGTAAAGTTAACTCAAACTCAAACCTAGATTAATTGAAACTCAAATCTATACATAAATGTCTTTCTACTAATATGTCACTATACATTAAAAAAAAATTAAACTATGAAAATAACTTCATCACACTGAACAAGTTAAAATAGTCTAACTTTTGAAGAAACATGAAAATTATTTTTGAAGTATATTCAGTTACATAATTTAAAATCTATAAATGTTAAAAATTTAATAATTGAAAATATATTTAAAAAAAAATAGGTCATATAGGTTTCAACTATTATAAAAAAAAAAATGACAATTCGATTAAATTCATAAATAGCTTCATAAAATTATATACAAAAAAACTTATATACATAAATAGATTCTCTATATATACAAAAAAAAAAAAAAAATAATCTTCATAAAATTAAAAGAAAAAAATTGTGCTTACAGCACTCCTGAGAAAATATATTTATATACATTCAATAATGTATCTCATTTAAATTCATAAATAGATTCAATTTTGGACTATCATACAATAGGTCATATAGGGTTTCAACTTTTTTTAAAAAAAAATAACAATTCGATTAAATTTATAAATAGATTTATAAAATTATATACAAAAAAAACTTATATACATAAATAGATTCTCTATATATACAAAAAAAAAAAATTTAATCTTCATAAAATTAAAAAAAAAATTGTGCCTAGAGCACTTCCAAGAAAACATATTTATATACATTCAATAATGTATCTCATTTAAATTCATAAATAGATTCAATTTTGGACTATCATACAATAGGTCATATAGGTTTCAACTTTTAAAAAAAAAAAATGACAATTCGATTAAATTCATAAATAGATTCATAAAATTATATACAAAAAAACGTATATACATAAATAGATTCTCTATATATACAAAAAAAAAATTTAATCTTCATAAAATTAAAAAAAAAATTTGTGCTTACAGCACTCCAAAGAAAAAAATATTTATATACATTCAATAGTGTATTTCAACTTTTTATTTATGTTTTTATGAAATAGCTCTAGTATAGCAGTACGAAAAATTATTATAAATGACAATTCCATGCATGCTAAGTAATTAAATTATTTGTACATTCGTGTCAAGCCTCATGCTAACTTGTAAAAAATTCTTTGTCTAGATCTCTCCCTTATTTGTTTGTGAATATCTTATTTTCATTTTTATTTTTTCAACAATAATTAACTGGTTATCAATAGGTGAATAGGACTCACAATAGGCTATGTTGTAGTCGTAGGCTATGTGAATAGCTATACTTTAGTCACATCAATGAGAGGTCTCTACCATCAGTACCATATGTGTATGTATCGTGCTATGTTACTGTGATGTTTGGCATGAAATTTATAGATATACAATTGATTATTTTTTCCTTAATTTTTACATTTTTAGTAAGGTAAAGTCTGCTTAATGAGGTGGGTTAAAATTATATGTGTTTTATGATAGGCACAGGTAAGTAATGACAACAATGGTAATATTTTATTTTGGGGGGGGAGATAGTAAAAGATCACCGAGAAGGTATATCCTATGATATAGAGGCTAGCGGCTGCTATGACGTAAAACTAAAAACCTCACTTGTTAAGTTACGGAAAATGATCATGCCTATGATGGCTGGGTATGAAGAACATGTGAATATAAAGTTCACATGTAGATACCCTTATCGTCGAATTTGAGAAGTTCTAGTATATAAGAAGTTGCCGGTCAATGACGACATGACATTGCAAACTGTCTTGAATCTTCCTTCGAGATATAGTGACCTGCATTGTGTTGAAATATATGTTGTGAATGAGGGGAGCACAATGAGCACCGGTGTCATTTGTGCAGATGTGAACTGGGGAGATGTCCAGTCTTACGGTGAACTCTTGACGCGGGGGGGTGATGTATTGACGTTAGAGACATTTACTGGGATGCTTACACTTGGGCAGAGTAGTCAAAGCGCATAGGGTACAGGTGCGTCGGGGCAACGAATGTCTAACCTATTTAGCCCAAATGAGGATTACTCGAAAGGCCAAAGTAATTTTCAACAATTTCAGGATTTTTACATTCCAGTTACACCTCACCCAAAATATGTTTCGGGTCAATGCGGGTGCGCAGAGGTGGGAGGTCCCAGTGCAAGTATGGATTCCGTGGAACGGCTCAGTGGTTTACATGGGATAGAGAGACGGGTAAATGAAGATGACAATATTCAGTTCGTTGAGTCAGACGAAGATGTTGATGTTTTGATGAGAAATGAAGGAAACATTGACTCCGATGACGATGGACACGAACAAGTGAACATTGCTGACTTGAATGACACTCCCGTGCCATTTTTTACAAACTTGGATAGGGTAGACGATAGCATAACTGGTCGAAATTTATATGATCGTGGTTCGACATGGTCAGATGCAAATCCAGAGTTTGCAAAAGGGATGGTTTTCAGAAATAAAAATGCAGTTATTAATGCATGTAACTGGTATCATGTGAAGAAAAATAAACATTATTATGTTGTAGAAACAAACAAAAAAATATGGAGTACCAGGTACTCTCTTCATCACGTGCGACTAGTTTTGAGGTGAGATCGCGTCGCACCGGCCCCCGCCACATTACCTCCCCTGTTGCGTATGACTAGGGTTCTGGGTACTCTGCACTCGGCGATTACGAGAATTTTGATGCATATGTCGACCCATTATTAGCATTAGGGCAGCATATAGAGACGCCTTTCATGTATACAGAGTGTCGTGTTTCACCTACCATGTCGTCCCAGTATGCACCTCCATATCCACCATCATACACAGAGAGACCATCTTAGGAGGTTTCGCAGATTACACAGACAGAGCCAGAGCCAGAGCCACAGCCGAAGCCAGAGCCACAGAGATTACGTTAGATCACACGTGTCTATGAGAGTCGTAGGCTGATGAGAGATAGGAGACCATCCTGATGTGGTATGGGAGGTCATGTGTAGTAGTTGGGGTACTTTTTTTATTTTTTTTTTGTTTTGTACATTGTATGGTTTGTTGTGGTTTCAAAGTTATTTCATATTACGTTTTTTTGAAAAAACATATTACTGCAACATAAATACAGTATGATTCATCTGGTATGTCAGCCTTTATTTTTAGTTATCATGTCAATGATAAAGCCTGGCTTGTCATTCAGTCTTCATGTGAAGTAATGTCAATGGTAAAGCCTTGCTTGTCCTTGAATCTTCACGTGAAGTCTGCACAAAAGGCTGATCCTGCAACTCAATAAATTCACGTGAATTATTTGCTCATGCATTGTGCCATATTGCTTATATATACATCGTGTAATTACATGAAGAATTGCTAAATCATACTTCCAAATATGCCGAATAGAAAAAGATTATTTAGGGCATCGTCTAGTCGTTCGGTTTCAAGCGCCAACATAGATGAAAATCAATCATCAGCCATCCATATGGTGCGTACATACACGGATCCAGTCAGTAACAAATGGTATGGGCGAAAGCGTTACTTTTTTAATAAACCTATCAACATGCATGATACAATGGGTCCAGTTAGCCATGTCTTCATCGGCGATACAACCTTACGTTCACTCCGCGGGGTGACTGACGATCAATGCATAAGGTTGCCGTGGGAGGATTTGTTCGATAAACAGTGTGAACAAGAGATGTATTTTCAATGGCATGACCTACGTGTCCCAAAGGCCCTTTCAGCTAAGTTTTCGACAGATCATCTTACACCAAGGTCATGAAAGTGTTCGAACGTGAGATCGATCAAATGTAATGAAGGTTGGATAGATATCATTTTACATATCATGCGAAGAAAGAATGTGTTGATCCAACACAACGATTAATAGAAATTGCTGAAGATCCATTGCTAGTTTCTGATCCAAAACTTTCAGACTTCTCAGAAGAAGAAGGTGACGATGACTTTATTAACTATCTACCTAGTACCCTTAGCATTGCTGGCAAACCACTATGTTGTTATGAACATGGTCCCTAATGCTATTTGTTCTGCTTTTTAGTTTACTATGATGTAAAATAAGTTATTACGTTTTCATGTAATATATGGATGAATTTGGTTTTCGTCATATTTGTCACTGTCACTTTAGCATGAACATGGTCCCGGTTTGGAATTTATGCAAAATTTTAGAATTTCGAAACTTAGGCTATTGGAAGTAGGCCAATTCGGCGGTTGGGGTACCAAAATGGGGAGAAAGGGTCCGGAGAGTGTGAAACTTTGCGGGAGGCACCGGTGTGACAAGAGTGAGGTGTGGGAGTTGACGATACATCAATTGTTTTTCCGGTTTAGAAGTTATGTAAAGTTTTTGAATTTCGAAACTTAGGCTATCGGAAGTAGGCCAACTCGGCCGTTGGGGTACCGAAATGGGAAGGAGGGGTCTGGAGAGTGTAAAACTTTACTGGAGGCACCAGTGTGACAAGAGTGAGGTGTGAGAGTTAATGGCACGTCAATCGATTTTTCAATTTGGAAGTTATGTAAAATTTTTGAATTTCGAAACTTCGGCTATCGAAAGTAGGCCAACTTGACTGTTGGTGTACCAAAATGGGAAGGAAGGGTCCGGAGAGTGTGAAACTTTACGGGAGTAACCGGTGTGACAAGATTGAGATGTGGGAGTTGATGGAAAGTCAATCCGTTTCTCGGTTTAAAAGTTATGTAAAATTTTCGAATTTCGAAACTTAGGCTATCAGAAGTAGGCCAACTCGGCCGTTGGGGTACCGAAATGAGGAGAAAGGGTCCAGAGAGTGAAATTTTACGGGAGGTACCAGTGTGACAAGATTGAGGTGTGGGAGTTGACGGCACGTTAATCCGTTTCCCGGTTTGGAAGTTATGTAAAATTTTTGAATTTCGAAACTTAGGTTATCAGAAGTAGGCCAACTCGGCTGTTGTGGAACCGAAATAGGGAGGAAGGGTCCGGAGAGTGTGAAACTTTACGGGAGGTACCGGTGTGACAAGATTGAGGTGTGGGAGTTGACAACACATCAATCCGTTTCCCGGTTTGAAAGTTATGCAAAATTTTTGAATTTCGAAACTTAGGCTATCGAAAGGAGGCCAACTTGGCCGTTGGGGTATCGAAATAAAGAGGAAGGGTCCGGAGAGTGTGAAACTTTACGGGAGGCACCGGTGTGACAAGATTGAGGTGTGGGAGTTGACAATACGTTAATCCGTTTTTCGGTTTAGAAGTTATGCAAAGTTTTCGAATTTCGAAACTTAGGGTAATCGGAAGTAGGCCAACTCAGCCGTTGGGGTACCGAAATGGGGAGGAAGGGTCCGGAGAGTGTGAAACTTTACGGGAGGCACCGGTGTGATAAGATTGAGGTGTGGGAGTTGACGGCACGTCAATTCGTTTCTCGGTTTGGAAGTTATGCAAAATTTTCGAATTTCGAAACTTAGGATAATCGGAAGTAAGCCAACTCGGCCGTTGGGGTACTGAAATGGGGAGGAAGGGTCTGGAGAGTGTGAAACTTTACCGGAGGCACCGGTGTGGCAAGATTGAGGTGTGGGAGTTGACGGCACGTCAATTCGTTTCCCGGTTTGGAAGTTATGTAAAGTTTTCGAATTTCGAAACTTCGGCGGAAGTAGGCCAACTCGGCCGTTGAGGTACTAAAATGGGGAGAAAGGGTCTGGAGAGTGTGAAACTTTACGGGAGTAACCGGTGTGACAAGATTGAGGTGTGGGAGTTGACGGTACGTCAATCGGTTTTCTGGTTTGAAAGTTATGCAAAATTTTCGAATTTCGAAACTTAGGCTATCGGAAGTAGGCCAACTCGACCGTTGGGTTACTGAAATGGGGAGGAAGGGTCCGGAGAGTGTGAAACTTTACGGGAGTAAGCGGTGTGACAAGATTGAGGTGTGGGAGTTGACGGCACGTCAATTCGTTTTCCGGTTTGAAAGTTATGCAAGTTTAAGTCGAACTATTGCTGTGCTGATGGGGTGTTGTGATAAAAAAGCTATTCAGAATAGCTTTATTTCCCAGGAAAAAAATGCCATTTCAAATGGCGTTTTTTCAAGGAAAAATGATACTATTCTAAATGGCTTTTTTAGTTGTATTTTTCCTTTCAATATTTGGTATACATTTGGTATAACATAACCTTAATCCCCATATATGGTGTGAGAATACAGCAAAGAAACGCTTTTTGAAAAAGCGTTTTTAGAAAAAATGCTAATTGGAATAGCGCTGAACCTGGGTTGCTGAATAAAGTTAAATCAACACCCAGGTTAGAAAATAAGTGTTTTTTTCCCTTTGTTAGGGAAATTAGCCTGTTTCTCCATTGTCTTTAAACACTCTCTATGATATGTTGTGGCAGGTAAAAAGGAAAGGTTGCTGAAGATATTTGAGGGTTGGTGTGATAATGTGATAGATCTGTTGCTTGCCACTGATGAAGATGCAATTCTTCGACGGGACATATATGACCGCACACCAACTTTTAATTGGGGAAGGGGTCTTGTAACCTTGCTTGGGGACTCTGTTCATGCAATGCAGCCCAACTTGGGTCAAGGTGGATGCATGGCCATTGAGGTACAACTTGCTTTGCTATATCTTGATGCCATGTCAGGAAAACATTATAAATTACATTTACTGTTTGATCAACAATATGTTTGCTAGATCTTTGCTTCACCAAGGATTGTGTGATGTCATAAGTACTTCATTTTGTGTTTCCTAAAGTCAGAAGTATATATACTCCTGGACTTGAATTATTCTTATGTTGTCCTTCTGTTGGATGTCCAAACTTTATTTGTGATTATATAGTTTCTCGCATGGATTCTTTTCTTGTTTTGAAAAATACTCTTCTATATAAGAATTAAGAAGTAAAGGAACATTATAATTTCTACTACCTTTTAAGGGAAAAAAAATTCTATAATTCCTTTTCAGTAGAGACTAGAATGCTGATGGACGTGATGCCATTGACCTGACAGAAACCACTTCAAGAGAGGAACACAATCTTTGCTGAACTATTTTGTTCATAATTTCAGGATAGCTATCAGCTAGCACTGGAGCTTGATAAAGCTTGGAAGAAAAGCATCGAGTTGGGAAGCCCTATTGATGTTGTTTCATCTTTGAGGAGGTAATGCATCCAAGTAAAATTTGACGTTGAGACTCAGCATTCACCCCAATAATTTAAGAATCTAACACATGAAAGAAATTTAAGAAAGGTTACTGCACTTAAAGTAGTAGAGCATATTCATGCATGTACAGGGGAGCGGTGGCATGACCATGTGGGTGGCATGTCTCGGGTAAAATATTTCTAGTTTTAATGTCTTACAGGGAGTTTCCCAAAGTTTCTGTTTTGTAAGGTTGTATAACCAATAATAACTTTAATTAACTTCAAATGCATCTGTTTCAGGACTTTGGCTAACATGGAGTTCCATAGATCAAATATGAAAAGACTATCTTCTCTGATTCACTATCCTCTTTTTTTTTATTATTTTTTTATTTGTTTCCCCCAGCTATGAGAAAGCTAGAAGACTACGGGTTGCCATTATCCATGGACTGGCACGAATGGCTGCAATAATGGCTTCAACTTATAAGGCATATTTGGGTGTAGGCCTTGGCCCATTGTCGGTAGGAATTTGGGATGAAAAAATGATGTTGTCTAATCAGAATATACTCTAGTTTGCCATGGAGTTCTGCATGCATTTCATGATGGCCTATATTCTGTGTTGCAGTTTTTGACAAATTTCAGGATACCACATCCAGGACGAGTTGGAGGGAGAGTTTTTATTGACCTTGGAATGCCTTTAATGTTGAGTTGGGTCCTTGGTGGTAATGGGTTAGTATAGGCTTTCATTCTTTTATCCTGATTGTCCTTCTATCCTTTTATTACAATTCAATTTAGAGCTCATTCTGAGCAGTAATTATTGAAACAAAAGAACTGATTAAAAAACTTGTATATTGCCCTTTACCATTAGTGCTCAAAATGAGGAACTCATTCTATTTTTCCAGAAAGCTTGTGCGTTGTTCCCATGTGTTATAAACTTTATTTTAAGTTATTGAGTAATTCTTTTTCCCCTTTCCCAGTTATTTTTGGAAGTAACAATAAATTCATTAAACAGCTGATTGAGGTGGTATAATTCTTTCAGCATCTTGGAACTTTCTGCATTTACTGGAGAGCTCTTAGATGTTCTTGGTTTTCTTTTTGATCATGCTTTAATGTGCCTATTGTCAGAGCTTGCTGGACTTATTGGTCAAATGTCAAGCTCTAAAACTTTCTGAACCTACTGCAGAGCTCAAAAACATTTTTGTTCCCCTTTTAGATCCAATGCATCTACCTTCCGAGCTTGCTGGACTTATTGGCCAAATGCCAAAGCTTTATGCATCAAAAGATTCAAGACCTCTAAGCACTGAGATCTGCAGATAAGCATTTTGGTGTTTTTGATAAAATACCTTGAATAAATTTTTGAAAGTTAATTTTGTAAAAAAACCAGCATCTAGTTTGAACTAAGGGGACAAAGGGAATTATTGGAGTAATGTTAGCCTAAAAGTGGTGTTGTTTTAGTTTCAAGTTGAAATGAGAAACTCTTTTGCGTTTTGCAGCTCAAAGCTTGAAGGGAGATCATTATCTTGCAGGCTCTCAGACAAAGTATGTAGCTCCAGCACTAAGAATACAGTATATGTCACTTGGAATAGTTCAAGTGTAGCTCTTTGTGTTCTTTGATAATTGGAGTTTTGTTGTGGAGCTAATATGTGATCAATTAATGAAGGCAAACGATCAATTAAGAAGATGGTTTGAAGATAATGATGCTCTTGAGCGTGCTCTTGATGGAGAGTATGTATACCCTAAAATCTGAAAATACTTCTTTTAGCATATTCTGTAGTTATATACACATGCTTTATCATTGTGTTCATGTCCATCTATGCTTTTTTTTTTTTTGTAGGTGGTGTCTGCTCCCATATGGAAATGCAAATGGTGGTTTGAACCCTATTTTGTTAAGTAGGGATGAGCAACAACCTTGCATAATTGGGTATGCCTTCACTTCGGTATTTAAATTATTGTTACAGAGAGATTACAAGTAGGTACAGATTATGTAGATGTAATGAGGCTGTAGGACACGGTATTTGTAGCAGATTTAGAATAGACAGTTTCTGAATTACTCCGATCTCCAGAGTAAAGAGTCTGAAAGGTTGTTCAAAGTGATTTTATCGCGTTTCACTTGGTTAACCATGTCTCACTCCAATTAATAATGATCACATGAAAATAAAAGAAGTACTGCACCTATTTATGCCTCTGTATTGAATATTGTATCAGAATTTGATTTGTTTGACAGGCCTTCATTTGCTGCACCAATTTGTTCTTGTTCTAGTATCGCCATGTTATAATGCAAAAATACGATGTATTATCGTGATTGCAGGAGTGCGTCACATACAGATTTTCCTGGAATATCGATAGCCATACCGTCACCTCAGGTGATATGGACGCTTGTCTTAGTTTTGCTGTTAATTCCTTGGCAGTAATGTTCTTACTTTCTCATTTCGATCCTAAGTAACAAGGTCTTTGATACGTCAGGTTTCCAAAATGCATGCTCGAATAAGCTGCAAGGATGGTGCCTTTTTCCTGACGGATTTGCGGAGTGAACATGGTACCTGGATTGCCGAGTAAGTCATAGAGAGAAACTGCATGAATTTTTCTCTATAATTATAGTATTATGAAAGATGTCACTTTATTTTCTTTTGCAGTAATGAAGGGAAGCGGTACCGGGTGCCTCCAAACTTTCCTGCTCGTTTCCATCCATCAGACATTATCGAGCTTGGGTCGGATAGGAAGGTGATACATAATGTCCATCATCTGTTACTGTGGAAGACATATATGAATTATGTTGGTTTTTGTAGTTAATCCATTCAAAAAGCATGGATTTGTTATGCCTTTAATAGCTAATCAGAAAATGGAGAGATTTCCCAATTTTTATTTACTTTTCATTAATTTGGATGTGCTGCACTACTACTGCATATCCTTAGTGGTCCAATTAACTTGTGTGCACATCATGAAGAGGAGTCCCAAAGAAACTTCCAGGTTTAATAGTGGCATTTTATTCTAGTTTTTTACTTCGTGCAGGTAGCGTTTCGGGTAAAGGTGATGAAAGATCCACATAAGATTTCAGGGAAGAAGGAAGCCAGCGGAATTCTCCAGGCTCTGTGATGAGCACCTCCACTATACCCTTTTTTTTTTGGGTTTAAATACAAGGAAATTGTACAGCATTTATTCACGTCAGTGGAGCTGTCCAAAACTGCCGAATTCCGGGTAGTGTAGATCCAGATAGTGTCATCACACAAAAAATGAACTGGAAGGCCAACTATTTTTCAGTTAGAGCTGAAACATGATGGAAAATTTTCTTTCTTAGAAAGCTGGGATATGTAAATACAAATATAAAGAAAGAAAAAAAACCCATATCACTGTTGTTTCCAAATGTTTGTGGCTGTTTCGTAAATAGTTTAGTCTTGTCAATTTAATCCTCAATGTTCAATATTGCTTGATTTTCTGTTGGGCTGTCCCTGCGCGCGAAACAGTGGAAGCAGTTTGACAGATATAGACTGCCTATTTGTTGCTGTTATAGTGTTTGAAGTTTGAACACAATGGAGCTTTATAGGTGAGCAGAGCCCAGCCCACTAGCGTTTGTCGTGCTCCATCGGCTCAGATGGCAGAAGTAGCCCATTCCACATTTTGATGTTTAAAAGTGGCCTCTTAATGTAGAACTGATTTATCTCGCTAACCGGGTCAGGGGTCCGAACCTGCCCACTTACTCTGCGCCCGCCCGCAAATATGTGTTTCTTGATATAAAAAAAAAAAAAAAACTCAGCTGGCCCTACAGTTACCTGTACAAGACTAGATTGGATAAGCGGGGACATTGGTTGGGCCGGATTCAAGCTGGGTTTACACTAATTTTTTTTTATCAGGTCTAAAATCAAATATTAAGTCTGGATTAGAGAGGACATTGGTTGGGGCAGATTCAAGCAGGATTTAGACTAAAATTTTTTTCATCAGATTTAAAATCAAATCTCAAGCCCGTCTTGGATTAGAGAGAATATTGGTTGGGCCGGATTCAAGTGAGGTTTACACTAAATTTTTTTATTGGACATAAAATCAAATCTTAAACCGGTCTAAAATAAATTTATGATTCTCAAGCTAGCCCATTTACCATAAAAATATTTTTATTTTTTTAATAAACAATATAAAATCTAAATACATAATTGAGCACGTCTAAGAATAGGCGCAGTTGATGGTCAGGGGCCATCAAATCCAGCCTGACCATCAGTCGCACCTGTACTTAGCATTTTCTTACATAACTATAATAAAATAATAAAATATAATATTTTATATGTATTTAGGGTGGACCGGAACCGAGTTTCAAATACAATTCTCAAACATGCTCATTAAAATAATTAGGCTTAAAGAAAAATCTCAAACCCTATAAATAATGGGTGGGCCATCAGCCCCTAACCACTACTAGTTTGGATATATAACATAATATGTATATATATACATGTATCTATTCTATTATATAAAAGTAGCTTTGAAAGCTGCGTATCTCTTTCACTTATCAAAAATATCCTTAAATTTTTTAAAATTTACAGATTTATTTTGCGTTGTCAATTGAAATAATTAAGGGTAATTTTGATTATTTAAATTTCTTTTAAATGTTAGTTTTTCTCTTATTTTACATTTCTATAACTGTTACAAGAGAGTTACGCACACAATGCGTCCGCCCACCCTCTAAAATGTATAAAACTGCAGGATGGCACAATAGTACAAGACAACCATCCCTTGATGTCAAACGTGAAGTCGCCGTCCAAATCTTTGGAAATTAAATGTCCCACTTATTCATGCTATTATATACCAAGCATCTCAATACAAATCGACACCAACATTCAATCCTGGAGTGGGTAGTGTTTCCCTTGGCATGACAATATCAAACACTCCACGAACACCCCCACCTCCAGTGGGAGCGAGCAGAACCATTCAGAGGACAAGTGAGGCCACCGTCAGACCCTCAGCCACAGCAGACACAAGACAGATTTTGATCAAACTTCACCCACCCAGCCCCCACCACCCTTCTCCTTCTCTCTCTCTCTCTCTCTCCAAATAGCACTGCAGCATGGAACTTAGGATATGTAGTTGCTAGCCTCATGATCTAAGGCTTAGATTTTGGATATCATGCGCTTGATTTTGAATGTGATTAGGAACGAATGGACCCCAATTGATGTGGGATATCGGTCTTCACTAAGTCACAGTGTCCCAAAAAACAGAGACACTACCAGCTAGTGAAGAGCTAAGCCTCCATACGCCACTAAGAAATCCACTGAGGGTCCAGCCAACGAGTGGATTTGTCATATGCAGTTGGGCAATTCATAGTCTGCACGTGCCAGAAGGTGACTCTTACTTTGCATACGAGAGCGGTGGTGGTGGTTGCACGTGAACGGGTGTAAAGGGCGGGGGAATGGCACGTGATCAACGGTCAGTTAAGGTGGTCAAATGTGACCGTTGGAACATTTAATCATCTTACTGCCTGATTCATTCCCTTTTTTTTTTCCCGGGTAATTGCTTGACTGTTGTTTTGTCAGTTCTAATAATTGCCATTAGAGGGTTCAAAGGCAATCAAATCCGGCCCGTATGGGGGGCAAACCTCGTGAGAGGAATATATGCCTTTCAAACTTTATGTGTTTGTTTCGAGCCTTTGACCTTCCCTGTTCGTTTTCTAATGGGATCAGGCCAATAGACTACAATACAACCATGGACCCTAGTTGCAGTTTCAATTACGAGTTGGTTTTTGTTGATTTACCATACAATTTTATGCATTACCTTGATATCGGAGACCAGCACTAACCCTCTACTAAAGTTACCTAGAAACATCAAATTCTTCGGACACAAAACTTTATGCTTGCATGACAAATCGTTGGAGGCTGCACAGGATTTCACCCATCAAACAACTCAAAAAGTTGCGAGACAAAAATAAAAAATAAAAAATACTGAAAGGGAGGAATTTTTAGCTAAAAGATGACTTCCATGGTAACAATGAGTATTTTGACAAAATGATTAAAGAGAGAGCGTCGAGGAGCCTTACCCTCGAAGCAATTAGGATGCTCTGGATTCTTTATCATATATGGGTACTACAAAAGCAAAAGAATAGAATAGCCTCACAAAGCTGTTTAATAATTCAAGAAGCTGAACTAAGTGCCTAATAGAAGTTAAATTGAGCCTGTGAAATGCTAGGCTGATGATACCTATGACTGGGTTTGAACAGCTCTGTATATCTATCCATTGGGTTTTACCGAGATCAAAAGGCCGTCACATTAAAGATTAATTATTGCTCGTGTGTTTTGCATTTGGATGCTTGCAGTGGCCCCTACTGCTTTTGTGGCCTTCACTTGCACCTTGGATCATGTTTCCAAAAGCTTTCGAACTATGAGTTCTAGGTATAAAGCTAGGCTCATATGGACTTTACATGTGAAAGCATGATGGATGGGTTACTAAGCTAGCATACCTTGACTGAGCTTGACATATAGTTTTACGTTTTGAGTTAGAAGGTGATAATGCGATAAACTGGTACGTCTTTCCCAATCTCTGGTGCAGCTTGCTGGTGCGATGAGTTTCCCCCCTCTATGGGACACCGGTGTGGTGCCTGCCAAAGACACTCCGATGCTAAAGTTAGGCTTAGGAAAACATGGACAGAATTAGTATCTAAGGTGGTGTAGAATCGTACCTTCTTGGAGGTGAGAACTGTTCCCTTTATAGGAGTGTTGGCCTTGATCGTGGGCACCTTCGTGGGTCAGTTAATTGCACTCCCCCCTCGTCATGCCTCCCACTTCGTGGGGGTATATCGTGCCTTGATTTTCGCCCCCATGGATCATGCTCCCGTTCATGGGAGAAACGCTCGAATCATGGGATCGTGGGGGCTATTTACCAGGCGAGAATCTTGGGGTGCCTTCGTGCCGCCGCCCAGTGTGTCGCTTGAGTTCTGCCGCTCTTTCCGTTAACGGACCTGACCTAGGAGTGAGGTGACCTGAACTGGATATGCGAGCCGGGCTGGTCTGGTCTGTCCAAGGATGGGCTGACCGACCGTACTTGTCATTTGCATTATCAGATGCCCCCAATTCCCTGGGCAGCCCAGGTCGGCCTATGGGAATTCCAAAGGTATGCCCACGGAAATTTCGAAGAGTCACCGAGCGCCGTCGAACCGGCGCATTTATGGCGCTGTATAACCGTCATGATTACTATGCCAGGTGGATCGACGCGACTGTTGGCCTTTCTGCCACGTGGCCTCACGCGGTTGGCTCCGTATGTCGATTAGACATCAATTACACTGCCCGTCCGATCTTGAGAGCTTCGGGCCGATCTACACCGTTGATTTCGAATAGAGGGGGCTTATAAAACCTTGGCGGTTCGTCGAAAGGAGCCCCTTATTCTACACATTTCTTCCCAAGCATTCAACTGTGTTCGTTGTTTCTCTCCCTCCGTCCTTCTCACTGTTGTTGTTCGTTTGGAGGGGTTCCAAAATCACTTCCTAAATCCATTCCCATCAAGGTACGTAGTGTTAGTGTTTATGTTTTGGCTCCTACAGAAGGCTATTTGGTACTACGAGTGGAGGATTAGGGCCTCATACCCCCTAGGGTTTATAGGTAATCCCCCCTTCGTTGAGTCTGTATACTGGGGTGTTCTTGAAGCATCCAGAGCCGTTTTTGACACCCTCCGAGAAATTGAGGATCCTAGGGTCATGAACTCACTGCCAATTGATCTGTCGAGCGGCTCTGAGCGTACTGCCTCGATGGACATAGATAGGGTAAGACCAGACGAGGCATCCAATGCCTCGGTGAACTATTCCGGGGCAGATCTCGAGGAGATTACTCAAGAGGTGAGGCCTAGGAGGGCAAGGAGTCCTATGGCCATTGTGGACGCCTTTGAGAGTGCCCCCATGGCCATGGCTGAGGTAGGGGCAGTGTCCCCCGCTCCAGAAAGTAGGTACGAGGCTCGGCACTTTGCCTCCATCCTAGATGGAGCAAAAGTGCAAAAGTTGTGGTCTGTCTATCAATTTCCTTCCTCCATGAGTTACCGAGTGCCAGGGAGTGAAGACAGAGCGTGCTTCCCTCGCCCAGGCGAAATTGCTGTATATGAGAGCGCATTGTCTGGGGGACTGAGGTTCCCCATCGCTCCACCTATTAGAGGGGTCCGGAGTCGGGCCAGACTAGCCCCTGGGCAGCTAATGCCCAATTCTTGGCGCATACTGGTAGGTTGTGCCGCTCTGTGGCAGGCCGCCACCGATAAGGAAGAAACCCTGACCCCAGAAGATTTCTTCTTCTGCTACAAGATAACCGAGAGCGAGAGCCTAGGCTGGTACTACTTCTCAGCTAGGGAAAGTCAGCCAGCTCTGATTACCAATCTCCCGGTCTCCCACAAGCGCTGGAAGGAGAAGTATTTCTTTGTGTACGGCGAGGGTATGGAGATCGCTCACTGGGAAGACGTGACTGACCAGACCCCCCGCATACCCAGGCAATGGGGTAGACCAGGTAGGAAGGGTAAGCGCCTATTGTGCTTTTATGCCTGACTCCTTCTGAGGGTAGTGGTCTAACAATCATCCTCTTTTCTTTTACTCAGCACGCCTTCCTATACTGGAGGACGAGTCGAGGGAAGGCCGTTTAGCGAGGGTGAGGGAGTACCCGGTCAAGAGCTGGGCCCCTCTTGTGGCTGGTGAGAGTTTGGCAGACTATCTCTTAGGTCCAGACCCTTCCATCGAAGCCCTTCGCGCTGAGAGGAGTCTGGTCTGTCTTTTGGGGCCGCCTTCTAACGCTAGTGCACTGACTCTTGCCCCGTATGTTTTGCAGGACAGAGATCATACATGGGCTTTGATAAGAGGAGCATGGGGTCCTCTGCAAAGAAGAAGTTTGAAGAGATGGAAAGGGCAAAGGCTGCTGGAGAGAGGCCAAGCAAACGCCACAGGCCTAGCTCTGGGGGGAGGACTGTCGAGCAGTCCCATGACAAGGGTCCTGCTGTGGTCAGTACTCCCGCAGTACCAAAGGCTTCCAACGCTGGTCAGTCCTCCAGGGCTGGAACTGTGATGCCCCCGCCTCCTGCCGAAGCGACAGCTGCTGCTCAGACCCAGACTCCACAAAGCGAGCCCCTCATTGTGGAGGACGTCCAGGCCGCTTGGGAGAGGATGAAGCAATTCATCAGCATGGAGGACGTGGGGCCATTTGCTGACTGGACCAACGCCCAACTGACAAGGAGCATGAACCTCGACGCTGTAAAGGTGAGGGCTCTAGTTATCTTTCCCTTCCCTCCCACTCTCTCCCTTTTCCTTTATTTATTTGTGTATGACCCTGCAATTTTTCTGTAGCTCCATGTGAAGGCGCTCTGCCTGTCCACCCGTCTGAAGGCGAGGACAACCGAGTGCGCCAAGAAAGGGCAGGTCATTGAGACCTTGACCACATCCGTTAGTGGCCTGGAGAAGAGGGTCAAGGATGCCGAGGAAGCCCAGGCAGTTGCGGAGGCAGAGAAAACAGCTGTACTGGACGAAGTATCCGAGCTCAGGAAAAAGGTGGAAGCTCTGGAGTTTGATGCCCAAGCTTTTGGGGCAATCAAGGAGTCCCTTACTTCGAAGGTCGCTGAGCTGGAGGGGCAGCTGAAAAGTGCTCAGGACAATGCGGTGGAGGAGTTCAGGGCTGGGGCGGCCTTTCAAGATGAACTCAGCGAGGCCTACATGGAAGGCTTCGTTGACGCCAAGGTTGCGGCCAGGAAGCTCTTCCCTGACCTCGATCTTTCTGCCTTAAAACCTTCTGACGACACGACCTCCAACGCGCCTGGCGTGGAAGACCAGACCGCGGAGACAGAAGAGGGAGACGAGGCCCAGTCTTGAGTACTTTGTAAAAACACCCAGTGGCGTCTCTTTTTTTTTTTTTTTTTTTTTTTTTTTTTTTTTTTTTCTGTAACCTGTCTTTAATCAATGAACGGTTATTTTGATGCACTATGTTTCCATGTTGAACACCTGATTAATTAGGCTCCTTGGTAGCTTTGTAACGTCTGACTATTGTCCAGCTGGACTTCGTAACTTTTACGGGCCCTCGGCCTGTGCGGCCTTGAGGACTGACCAGTCGGACTTAGTAGCCTTATTGGCTTTTCGGCTTTGCTGGTCAGTCCTGACCAGTTGGGCTTAGTAGACTTACTGGCCTTTCGGCTTTGATGGTCAGCCCTGAGGACTGACCAGTTGGGCTTAGTAGCTTTGTCGGCCTTTAGGCTTTGATGGTCAGCCCTGAGGACTGACCGGTTAGGCTTAGTAGCCTTACTGGCCTTCGGCTTTGCTGGTCAACCCTAAGGACTGACCAGTTGGGCTTAGTAGCCTTGTTGGCCTTCCGGCTCTGCTGGTTGGCCCTGAGGACTGACCAGTTGGGCTTAGTAGCCTTGTTGGCCTTTCGGCTCTGCTGGTCAGCCCTGAGGACTGACCAGTTGGGCTTAGTAGCCTTGTTGGCCTTTCGGCTCTGCTGGTCAGCCCTGAGGACTGACCAGTTGGGCTTAGTAGCCTTGTTGGCCTTTCGGCTCTGCTGGTCAGCCCTGAGGACTAACCAGTTGGGCTTAGTAGCCTTGTTGGCCTTTCGGCTTTGCTGGTCAGCCCTGAGGACTGACCAGTTGGGCTTAGTAGCCTTTTGGCCTTCCGGCTCTGCTGGTTGGCCCTGAGGACTGACCAGTTGGGCTTAGTAGCCTTGTTGGCCTTTCGGCTCTGCTGGTCAGCCCTGAGGACTGACCAGTTGGGCTTAGTAGCCTTGTTGGCCTTTCGGCTTTGCTAGACATCGGTTTTGAAGGTCATAAAAAGACTTTTCATTGAAGGTTGCTGGTTACATTACATATAGTATTTTCTCAGGTGCTCGGCGTGCCAGGGGTTGGGAAGCTCCTTGCCGTCGACCCCAATTAGCCAGTAGGTCCCTTTCCTGGAAAACCCTTTAACTGTATATGGGCCCTCCCAATTAGGCCCGAGTTTGCCATCTCTAGGCTTTCTAGTAGACTGATTAACCCTCTTGAGAACCAAATCACCTGCTTTGAACGTTCTAGGTCTTACTCTGGCATCATGATATCTGCGCATCCTTTGCTGATAAGCAGCCACCCTCACAACTGCTTGCATCCTTTTCTCTTCAAGTAGGTCCAGGCTTACTTCTAGGGCCTCATTATTAGCCTCTACTTCGAAACGTTCAATCCTGGGGCTATGGAGGCCTATCTCCATCGGGATTACCGCCTCCGATCCGAAAGTCAGAGAGAAGGGGGTATGCCCTGTTGCGACCCTTTCTGTCGTTCTGTAGGCCCATAAGATATTGGGAAGCTCTTCTGCCCATAAACCCTTTGCCTGCTCCAGCCTTGTCTTGATGTTTTTAAATAAGGTCCGGTTGGTGATTTCAACCTGGCCGTTGGCTTGGGGATGCTCTGGAGAAGAATAGTGGTGGCTGATCTATAGGTCTGTACACATCTGATCGAACTGACCGCCTCTGAATTGTTTTTCATTGTCTGTGATAACCACCTTTGGGATGCCGAACCTGCATATGATATTTTTCCATAGGAAATTTTTCATTTTCTGCTCTGTGATTGCGGCGACAGCCTCCGCCTCCGCCCATTTTGTGAAGTAGTCAACTGCTATCACTGCGAACCTAGTTTGGCCTTTCCCCAGGGGTAGGGCACCTACTATATCTATGCCCCATTGGGCAAAAGGCCACGGGCTCTGAATCGGTGTTAATTCCTGGGCTGGCTGCTTTGGGATGTTAGAGAACCTTTGGCATTTATCGCATCTTCTTACAAACTCTTGGGCGTCTTTTTCCATTGTGGGCCAGTAGTAGGCTGCTCTGAGAATCTTCTTAGCCAAATATCTCCCTCCTGAGTGGTTGCCGCTGACTCCTTCGTGTACCTCCCTCATGATATAGTCCGCTTCTGCTTTTCCGGCGCACCTTAACCAAGGCATGGTGTGTCCTCTTTTGTACAGGACACTGTTTATCAGGGCGTATCTGCTGGCCCTGTATTGAATCCTTCTTGCCTCAACTTTATCTGCTGGTAGGGACCCCTTTTCCAAGTAGTTCCTGATTGGCGTTGCCCATTCCACCTCTTGCTCTGTTTGTAATATTTTGGGTTCCCGAATGCTTGGCGAATCCAGTACTTCCATTGGCACTCCGGGGTCGTCTTCCTGGGATGACGCGATCCTTGCCAGCCGATCTGCCTCCACGTTCTGTACCCTTGGTACTCTTTCGAGAAGTATTTTGGGAAATTTTTTTCGTCAAATTTCTGGCCATCTCGCAATACTCTTATATCTTGTCTCCCCTGGCCTCATATTCTCCTTTGACCTGTTCTACCACAAGTTGGGAATCGCTGCGTACCAAGACATGTTCTGCCCCCATTCGCCAAGCCATTTGGAGACCAGCAATCAAGGCCTCGTATTCAGCCTCATTGTTGGACGCTGGGAATTTGAACTTGACGGCTTATTCGAGCTTGTGTCCTTCAGGGGTGACGAGCACGATCCCGGCGCCTCCTGCTTTATCCGTTGAGGAACCGTCGACATTGAGTATCCATTGTGGCTGTAGGGCGTCGGCACTTGGGCCAATTGTGGGAGGGGTGAACTCAGCGATGAAATCTGCTACAGCTTGCCCCTTGATTGCCTGTCTTGGTTTGTACTGAATGTCGAATTAGCTGAGCTCTATGGACCATTTGACGAGTCTGCCCAACGTCTCTGGCTTGTGGAGGACCTTTTTCAATGGTTGATCGGTCAGGACAACTATGGTGTGCGCCTGAAAGTATGGCCTCAATCTTCTTGCTGAGGTCACGAGGGCGAGGGCCAGCAGCTCCATCATGGGTTATCGTTCTTCTGCGCCCCTCAAAGCCCTGCTGGTGAAGTAGACGGGTTTTTGGACACCTTCCTCTTGCCTGACCAGTGCAGAACTCACCGCTGTTTCTGATACGGCGAGGTAGAGGTAGAGCTCTTCTCCTTCTGTGGTTCTGCTCAGCAGTGGTACTGAACTCAGATATCCTTTGAGCTGCTGGAAAGCTTGTTCACATTGGGGAGTCCACTCAAAAGCTTTACGCAGAACTTTAAAGAAAGGTAGGCACTTATCTGTTGATCTGGAAATGAATCTGTTCAGCGCTGCCACTCTGCCAGCCAGCCTTTGGACTTCCTTGGTGGATGTTGGGGACTGCATGTCTAACACTGCCCTGATTTTCTCGGGGTTAGCCTCTATCCCTCGGTTGGACACCATGAACCCTAGGAACTTGCTTGACGCTACTCCGAAGGCACATTTGGCAGGGTTTAATTTCATTTTGTAGGCTCGTAGGTTTTTGAATGTTTCTTCCAAGTCAGCTAGGTGGTCGATGGCTTGCTTGCTTTTTACTAGCATATCGTTGACATAGACTTCCATGTTCCTCCCGATCTGGCTGCTGAACATTCGGTTCACAAGCCTTTGATAAGTTGCCCCGGCGTTTTTGAGGCCGAATGGCATTACCTTATAACAATACAGCCCTCTGTCTGTCACAAACGCTGTGTTTTCCTGATCGTGCTCGGCCATTCTTATTTGGTTGTATCCTGAGAAAGCGTCCATGAAGGTTAACATTTCGTACCCTGCCGTTGAGTCCACCAGTTGATCTATCATGGGGAGGGGGAAACTGTCTTTGGGGCACGCTCTGTTCAGATCGGTGAAATCCACGCACATTCTCCACTTTCTGTTGGCCTTTTTGACCATCACTACATTAGATAGCCAGGTCGGGTATTGGGCTTCTTTTATGAAGCCTGCGGTGGTCAGTTTCTCGACTTCGTCTGCTACAGCCTCGTTGCGTTCCGGGGCGAAAGACCTCCTTTTTTGTCTGACCGGTTTTGCCTTTGGGTCTATGTTTAGGTGATGGGCAATAATCCGGGTGTCAATTCCCGGCATATCCTCATGAGACCAGGTGAAAACATCGGCGTGATGCTTGAGGAAGGACCTCAACTTCTCCTTGAATTCTTCGGGAGCTGCTGTTCCGATTTTCACTGTCTGGATCTGGTCATGCTTTCCGACTACTACCTCCTCGAGCTCTTCCACTGGTTCCCCTCTCTTGATCTCCTCTTCATCTCGAACTTCCAGCTCTTCAATTAACATAGCCTCCTGGGTTTCCCCTTTAAGGGACGCCATATAACATTCTCTGGCGGTCTGCTGGTCGCCTCTAGCTTCCCCAACTCCTTGGGATGTGGGGAACTTGACTTTCAAGTGGTAAGTTGATGGTACGGCCTTGAATTCATTGAGGGCTGTTCTGCCAATGATGATGTTATAAGCTGATGGGCAATCCACTACTAAAAATGTGACCATCTTGGTAGCCTGTTTGGGCGCTGTTCCTAGCGTTACCGGTAGAGCGATGGAGCCTAGAGGTGTGACTCGGTCTCCAGTGAAACCAACAAGGGGGGAGTGAACCGGTTGTAGTTGCTTCCCGCCGACCTTCAGTTGCTCAAAGGCTTTCAGGAAGAGAATATCCGCCGAGCTGCCGCTGTCTACCAGGACCCGACGGATTAGAAAATTTGACACAACAGCTGATATGACTAAAGGGTCGTCATGAGGTTGGCATATGGCTCCAGCTTCATCGTCTGTGAACGTGATGGGGTCATGCTCAGCCCGGGATTTTTTGGATGACCGGTCTACGGACATAACTTCTCTCTGGTTCCGCGCATCCCTTGCATGCCGTTTCCTTACCGATGAGGATTCTCCCCCACCTGCGAACCCACCAGAAATGACCCTAATCTCGCCCATAGGCTGCTGGTTTGGCCTTCCCCTTTCTGGGCTTTTCTGTTCGGCCTGTCTTGGTGCCGGCTCTCGCCTTTCATCACGTCTGCCCCCCGCTATGTACCTGCCCAGCTTCCCTTGCTTGATTAAGTGTTCGATCTGCTGCTTAAGGTCGTAACAGTCCTCTGTGTCATGCCCGTGGTCTTGGTGGAAGCGCCACCACTTGTTGGTCGGCCTTTTCTCTGGTGGAGTTCTCATCCTCCCGGGCCACCTCAGCGCCGCATCTCCCTTGATTTCGTAGAGCACTTGATCCAGAGAAGTGTTTAATGGGGTGAAGTACTGATTATACCTGGCCTGCTTGGTCTTATCGCTCTCTCCCCTTGGCTTCTGCTCTGCCACTCGTGGGGCCTTTGCTGTTCTGTCGTCTTTCTTTTCCTCCGCCATCCTTTTTCTTGTCCTGGCTGGTTGCAACGCCCTCCTGGTCTTCCCGAGCTCTTAGTGTGTCCTCCGCATTCATGTACTTCTGCGCTCGGAGCATTAGCGCAGCCATGGTTTTGGGCGCCTCCTTGGCCAGGGAGAACAGGAACTTGGGGGTCCTGACCCCTGCGATGAAAGCTGCCACCGCCACTTTTCTGGTCCAGGTCATCTATATAAAGGGTCTCCTGGTTAAAACGGGTGACAAATTCTCGCAGGGTCTCCTTCTCGCGCTGCTTAATGTTGAACAGGGAGGTGGAAGGCCTCCTCTGTCTCTGTCCCCCGATATAATGGCTAACGAACAGCCTGCTCAAGTCCACGAATTTATTAATTGTCCCTGGGGAGAGCCTGTGGAACCAAATCCTTGCTGGACCCTTAAGGGTGGTAGGGAATGCCCTGCACATGATTTCGTCGGGGACCGCTTGAAGGTCCATCAGAGCCTTGTACGTCTCGAGATGATCCAGGGGATCCTTGGTGCCGTCAAAGGACTCTATTGTGGGCATTTTGAACTTCGGGGGCAAGGGCACCCTCATCACTGTTGGTGTAAATGGCGTGTCTGTCCGGCTTACCAGCTCCTCCACCGTGCTGGGGCCCTTTTCTTTTACCGCCGCTATCACTCCTGCCAATTTAGCCTGCATTTCCTTCAGCTGTTCGTCCCATATCGGTTGAGTTTCGGCAGTGTGTTCTGGGAGGACCACGGTTGGTGCTTTGGACCGATCGGCGTGACTCTGGGCTTCGTCAGCGTGAAATCCGGCCCCTCTCGGGAGGGGGTTCTCTCCCGGAGGCGCTGGGTCTTCCGCTCCTTCGCCGGCGTCGCCTCCTTGGTTCTTTGCCGCTGGCTGGTTCGCAGGTAATGGTGGGTCTCCTAGCAGCGGCGGGTCTACCGTTCCTGGGGCCGCCGGCGGGGGAGGCAATCTCCTTTCCAACTCTTGATTCCGGGACTGGAGTTGGTTCATAGTTGCCATCATTTCCATGATCTGCTGCTCCAAAGCAGCGATTCTGGCGGTGCTTTGTTCCCACAGACGGCGCCAACTGATAATGCGATAAACTGGTACGTCTTTCCCAATCCCTGGTGCAGCTTGCTGGTGCGATGAGTTTCCCCCCTCTATGGGACACCGGTGTGGTGCTTGCCAAAGACACTCCGATGCCAAAGTTAGGCTTAGGGAAACATGGACAGAATTAGTATCTAAGGTGGTGTAGAATCGTACCTTCTTGGAGGTGAGAACTGTTCCCTTTATAGGAGTGTTGGCCTTGATCGTGGGCACCTTCGTGGGTCAGTTAATTGCACTCCCCCCTCGTCATGCCTCCCACTTCGTGGGGGTATATCGTGCCTTGATTTTCGCCCCCATGGATCATGCTCCCGTTCATGGGAGAAACGCTCGAATCATGGGATCGTGGGGGCTATTTACCAGGCGAAAATCTTGGGGTGCCTTCGTGCCGCCGCCCAGTGTGTCGCTTGAGTTCTGCCGCTCTTTCCGTTAACGGACCTGACCTAGGAGTGAGGTGACCTGAACTGGATATGCGAGCCGGGCTGGTCTGGTCTGTCCAAGGATGGGCTGACCGACCGTACTTGTCATTTGCATTATCAGAAGGTATCTTGAATTGCCGAAACAATATTTGAGATTTTTTTTTTTTTTAACACACATGGATGGTTTGCTCGAATAATGTCCTAAGAAAAGTAAACATAACTGAATAAAAATAAAAAAAAAAAACCAAAAACAACACTAGGTGGCGTTCAAATAAGAAGATCTAAAAGTAACAGCATGCCAACTCGGTCTCGTTGAATAGTTTTTTACTGTGCACCGATTGCTGCTTACAAGGAAACATGCGAGTGTGAGGGGTTATTATCGCATTGCTTTCTCAAAAGAAATGTAAGAAAGCTAAAACAATGTAAGAAAATACATGCATGCAAATAAAAATATTTGTACGAAACAAACATTCAGAAAACAACAAACGAACCATCACTCCCTAGCTCAGTCAATCCACCAGTCCGCCGCGCACACAATACCTTTACTACTACTCCCCTTCTCCTACACTACTACTACAACTCTATGCCATCCCAATGGTACGGAGTCCCCTCCTCTCTCTTTCAAAAAGAGAAGAAAAATCCTAATCCACTGGCCCCCTACATCACGTGGCCCTCCCCTTCCTCCTCCTACAATCCTCCAAAATTGCCTCCCCACTTTTCCCAAATACTACAATACTGCCCCTGACCATAACATTCAAAAATTTCTCTTTCACCACCCAAAAAACAGAGCGCACCTCGTTGTTCTGTCTCACAAAAGCTAAACGCTGAGAAGGTTTCTGTGTCAGGTTTTCTCGAGATATATGGATACCTCCTCCTTTTCCAAATTCCGAGGAAAATTTACATTCCTCTTCTCTCTCTCTCTCTCTCTCTCTCTATAGCTTGTTTATCAAAAGAAGAGACTTTCCCGACATTTTCCGTCATTTGCAATTCCCGTGTAAACACCTGCCTGTACCGCCATGCGTGTTTGTATCACAATCACCAAACTACTTTTGCAGAAAAAATTTCCCCTCAGCCCACAAAAACACACGCACTGGGCCAACAATACGACAGCGTCTTTTTTGCATTGCGGATAGAAACGACACCGTTTTCTTGTCAGTACTGCTTAGTTAAATTGTGTTTAGATAATGATAAAAAATTAATTATATTCAGCATAATTTTTTAAAAAAATAGCTTGGAGCTAGCAAGTAGCGATCGAAATTTTGATTCAAGCTATAAGTTTCCGACGTGAGACCCAATAACGTCTTTCTATTTCGAAAAAAGCTGCACACGTGCGCTGCTGATTTGAAATCTGTGCCACTTCAACCAAAACTATATGGTCCATAGAAAAACTCAACCAAACAAAAACACCTTTAATATTAAACAAAAATATGAGCTGTACACCCATAGATATGTACAAAAACAAATTAACAAACAACAATAATAATGTGTGCTCCATATTATACAAAAAGTATGTTTTTTTTATTTCAATAAGATTATGTAGTAGTAATAATGTATTTTGAACTCTTTTATGTTTTTTATACTCCTTTCATAGTACAACACGCGTTTACCATTTTCTTTCTTTTTTTTCTTTGCAATTTTGCCCAAAAGCAAACCCGACTACCTGAGGTCTCGAAAATTTAAAAGAAAGTAAAAAAAAAAAACCAAAAGAATCTCGATGTTTGCCGGTCGCCGGTGAAATTTATCATCATGACCGCGAAACCGACTCAGCCAGTTTCCCGATTCGTTCAACGAGTTCCGGCGACAACTTCTTTGTCGGTTTCCTCTCCTTCTCCTGTCGAAAGTCGAAGCATAACGCGTCCGACACCTCCTCGGAGCTCCACCCGGCCTTGCGGAGCGAATCTGAGAACCGGTTCGCTTTCAGGAGCAGAGCGTCGAGAACCGCTTGGTTGTCTAGTAGAACCATCTCGCCTTCAAAGAACCCGGAGGCCGACACGTGTACGATCTCGGCGACGTCCGACTCGTCCCAGCCGCCTTCTCTCAGCACCGACCCGATCTGTTCGACGTACTCTTCGACCCATTTTGGCATTTCGGATCTGGGCATGTCGAAGCACCGTTCTGGGGACGAGGACGAAGAAGAATTCGAGTTGGAGTTCCTTCGTCGCCGATCCACGGCAGCGTCGCTCCAAAACTCAACCCATCTCGGGGTTCTACCGCCGGTCACGGTATCAAGGCTTTTACGAGAGGAATACGATGAGGACCCAGTTGATTTTTCGCTGACTGATCTTTGCTTTGATAGAACTTGAGGGCCTGAAATCTGAAACAAGGAGGACTCGCGGTCAAAGAAATCTGAGAGATCCAAACCACAGCAGAAGATTCGGTTCTCGTCAACGAAGAAGATGGGGTTGCCAGCCAAGGCGGGATTGCAAGGAATGTAGCAATGGTTGAAGATAGGTATCAAAAGTGGCGCTCGTTTGATAGCGTTTCTAGCGATGTTGAGGGCCTTTTCCGGGTCGGAGGGTCTGGGGCCCCAAGATTTCGACCAGAGAGCGTTACGCGCGATGTGGAATGAGATGGCAGCAATGGGGAGGTCGATGGAGGCACGGAGGTGAAGCCGAGCGGAGCCGGCGGAGCGCCAGTCGGGGAACCCAGGTCCGACGGGTAAGCCGGCGGAGAGTACAGCTTTGAGGTCAGGAGGAAATGCGAAGCCGAACTCAGCCTCGGCTCGTGCAAACTCGGCGTCGAACAAGCCGGGCTGGACTTGGATTCCGGAGCTCTTCAGGTGGGTAATGACCTTGTCGGCGAGAGAAGTGAAGGAAAGGAGGCCATTTCGGACGGGTAGCGGTGTAGATGGTAGTGGGGCGGCAGCGGCTCGGGCGGAGAGGCGGCGGAGGCCGGCCACATGGGCCGGATTTAGACCGGTCATTCTCCGGTCAACGTCGACCATGGTGGTACGGTATAAATGATTACTTTGTTTGGGAATCTCTTGACTTTGCCGGAGATTTGCCGCCGAAAAACGTTCTTTGTCTCTGCTCTTTGTTACTTTTAGAGAGAGAGAGTGAGAGAAAAGGAAGCTTAGTAGCAGTGATGATAGTGGCAATGAGAAAATAAGGCAAAGAGGTGAGGGATTTTGGTTTCGTTAAGCAACGTAGGGTATTTAGAGCAGAGAGTGGGAGTGGGTCCTGCAGTTTTTTATTTTTTTATAACAGAGAGTGGGAGTGGTTTTGTTTGATTTTTTTTTAAGATGTTTATGCAGTTTTAAATGGTTTATTTAGTAATTTATGATTTATATTTATAATTTTTTAAAAATATATTTGGTTGAGTGACTTAAAAAAATAATTTATATTTATTCATATTTTTCAAGAAAAGTTATTTTTAAAGTAATTTTTTAAAAGTAATTTATGACTTATAAGTTGGATACCCAAACACCTACCCTAAAACATTTAATAAATTTACGATATTGTCACTGCTTAGGGCTGTAAAATAAGTCTAAGTTACTCGAATTGGGCTCGTGTTCAACTTGTTAAAAGTTAATTTAACTCAGGAGTTATGCTTGAATATATTTTAAGGGTAATTATATATATATTTTTTGTGATTTGATCCAAAATCAAATAATTCTTCTGAATTTTAAAAGTGAACAGATGACTTCTTGCGATTTTAAACTAAAGTTTAAATAGATAAAACCGTTAGATTTAACGAAAATTGTTATAGGTAATTACACTTTGTTCCTCTGTAATTTGAGTTAAAATCAGATAACCCTATAGTTTCAAAGTGAATACATGACTTCACTATAGTTTTAAAATATTAAAAAGATTATTTGACCTCCTTTTATATCAAAAAGATGATGAAAATCATTAAATTTAACCGAAATTTTATCATAAGAATATTTTGATCATTTTGTATCTTCAAATTAGAACATTCAGAAGACGACTTCGTGAAATAACAAAAAAAAAAAAAAAAAACCTCTATAGAATATTAAAGAGATGACTTGGTGAAATAACCAAAAAAAAAAAAAAAAACTTCGTTAGATAATATTTTATTTTGACATAAAAAGGTTAAATCATCTTTTTAATATTTTAAGTTAGATATTCCTATAATATAATTTCCGTTAAATCTAAAGGTTTCCATCCATTTGCACTTTAATCCAAAATTACATGGAGTCATCTAATTTTAAGACAAATCACAAGAAATAAAGAGTAATTATCTTTATATTTTAAAAATTATTAATTTTTTGAGCTTAACTCGATAAGTATAAATATACTAAAAAATTTAAATTTCTTGAACTTGACTCGATTAAAGTTTGTTTGAGATTGATCAAAATTAAACAAATCAACTTTAAACACAATTTTAAATTCGTTATGATTTAAAAGCTTATTATTCGGCTTGGCTCATTTACAGTCTTACTGCTAACTTTGTAGCCATGTAAAATGGGGCAAAAGGCAAACTGTGCTGGAGGCACTAGGGGAGATTGAAAAATTATTCAGTCATCTTCTTCTTTCTATCCTTGCATATATCTACAAGCATTACATACTGATTACGTAATCTTTCTATCCTTGCACATACTTACAAGAATCACATACTTGTCATAGATGTTGAGCCTACTGTGTGTGGAGTGTAATGAGGGGTGAGTGGTCAAACCTGTAGAGGGTGACCCTTTGGGAAGTTAACGGCAGGCGCTGTCTAGGTAGAGGACCGCCGGTGGTGGAGGAGAGAGAGTTGAGGCGGTCCTAGAGAGAGAGAGGGTGGCAATGTCCCAAACGAACTTGAAAAGATTGAGAAAGATTCTCAAGGGTTGGTGATGAGCATTTAATGTGAAATGAATGTCTTGTCAATGGAAAATGAACGTTCCCTTTATATAGGTGAGAGAGATACTTCATGATTGGTTATTCAGTTGTCGAGGTTTTTGGTGATTGACTTCTCAAACCTGAGACGGAGCCTTTTGTTGATTGGCTCCTCAGTCTGAGACTTCTTAAAGACCGACATTCTAAATGTCAACTCTGTAAGCGACAATGATTCAATGATTCAGATGGTTTAGGCATTAAATGTGCTTTGTTGTTTGCTTGGAGGTCCCTTTCTCTCTAAGACTGGCCGGAGGGGCAGGGCCCTTGGCTAGCCCCCAACTCTAGCCTCCAATCCATTTGTCTTCTAATGATTTCGTGCGGAGTTTCCTAGGTCCTGCTCCCAACTTAAGTTATGAAAATATGCTTTGTTATGGAGAATTATGTTAAATATGGAGATACGCTCGGCGGAGAGATTCCATGATTGAGTCAGGAGGTGCCAAGCGCAAAGTCATGAGCGGATGTCGCGGAGGAGGTGTCCTGAAGTCACCTGTAGGCGAGGGCCTCTAGATGTCTTAGCTCGGAGAAGGTGCTCTTCACTCTATCCTCGGTGAGTAAGTTGACTTGGTGCACACGTCACTTCGGTGGGCTGCCACGTGGAGCCAAGAGTGAGAAGAAGAGCAGTACGGAGGAGTGGTGAGTTGTCCAAATGTCTTTGTATGGAGCGGAGTTGGACACTTGTACCTACACCTACCTACCTTAAGTGGGCTTCATGCTAGGACATTTCTTCTTATAAACATTAATCCGCGTGAAAAATTTCAATAATAGTATATTTCAATTCTTTTCACAAGTTGGTAATATAATTACAATCAACGTCTCAATAAATTTATCAAAGAAGAATAAAGAAAAAAGAAGCATTTCTCCATCAGGGATGTTAAAACCTTCAAACTTAAACTTTTGTAATCATGTATGTGTTGAGTTGCATGATTAACATCTGCTATTGCATTCCTAGGAAATATTTGATAACTGAAATAATGATGGAAAATTAACTCATGACATAAACAATGATGGAAAGACGGCCTACATGCTCTTTGGATCCGCTTTCACAAATTTATTTAATTAAAAAAATTTCGTCTTTATTAATTAGTTTTTCTACCAAAGCTCAACTTTCTACCTTCGTTACCGGCTTTTCGGTTATGTTTTGACATTATACTGAATTTTTTTAAAAAAGTTGGTAAAAAAAACATAAACTATTTAAATAAATAAACTTATAAATGGATTCAAATGACGTTGATCACCGTTGAAACACTTGGATTTACTTTGACCTTCTCTTTTTACCCCCAAGCTATCCCTTAGAATGCTGAGATTTCGATTTGTTACAACTTCTTTGTCATCTGTATTCAATTCACTGAGTTTAAGGGGTGAAAATCATATACTCTCGTTGTTGGATTTACTGTTATTGCTGACCTCTATTGGGCTTAGGTGGTAGTTATGAAATAATCTTTAATTTCAGACTCTCTCTCATCAATAATTTTACAATGACGAGAGAGAGAACATAATCACTATGGTATGCACCCCCTTTTCTCTTTCTTCATTTCTTTTATGTTAGTGGATTCTTGATGAATTCAATGGTTGAAGGCAAAAAACTTTGAAGATCACAAAGATCTTTTATGGGTAAAATGTTACTTGGGAAACAACTGTCAAAAGCTATATATGTATAGGTAACCCATCATAAGATTAATGAAATATGCCAGAATAGTATTAGTAACACATTGTTGCCACCCTGGGAATAATCTTCTTGAATTAAGTTGATAGTACAGTTGTAGCTAATGATTAGTTCTCTGTTATAAATTCACTTCCAACTTTTTATTTGAAAAAGGGTTCCGAAAAAAAAATAGTTGATTTTATTGCACAACAAAATACATAGACCAACATAATCATGTGGTTCCCTTGGTTTCTGCAATGTAATGAGTACTAAATGCACATATAAAACTGTATGTTGGAGAAGAAGGAAAAAAATTCCACCATTAATGGAAGAACCCAGTAAATTCGAATATACATACATATGTTACAGAACTTGAACCATTATAATCTGCACGAACAAATTCATCAAATTTTATGTTTGAAGTTACTGCATTTTAATTTTCTCTTACTAAACATAGCAGATTAGGACTAACGGTTACTTAGTTCAAACTATGCACGTGATCAGAGCACTGACACCCTACAAAACAACAATTCTTAAATTTAAAAAAATTAATTAATTTGTGTGATAGAGGGGGGTTTGTTTGAGGGAAGATTGATTTGTTGACTTTGCTCCAAGGAGGCTAAGCTAACATGTGGGGTTGTGGCCTTGAAATTCGTTCTTTGACTTAAGAAAATACGACAATCGGTTTATATTTAGTTATAATGTCACAATGATCATTTGGGTGATAAGAGAGATGTAATAAGGTCAACCATTTGATTGATGGGTAAATTGCTATAAAGCTCAAGCTTTTATCATATTTTATTGCTAATGTCATCTAACTTGCAAAACCCAATTCCTCTTACAAAGTAAGTACCAACTTGCAACATCTTCCTTTGGAAGTAGAGAGAGAGAGAGAGAGAGAGAGAGAGAGAGAGAGAGAGAGAGAGAGAGAGAGAGAGAGAGAGAGAGATTCTTGTTGGACTTTTGAGTTTGCATGGGCCATACGACATGGGAAATACTAGACAAATACCAAAATTCCAACACTCTTTCTTACGAGGGATCTCAAACGAGAGAGATGGAGGATTAGATTTGTATATATGATTTTGTGAGGAATGCATGGACCAACTAGCATGGCCTCGCTTGCATTAGCAGCTACAAAATCTAGAAAAATTCAACAGTGGTTGTTTGAATTTGAAACCAATGGGACACCACCCATGGAAGCGATTTGATAATCCCCATGTGATCCTGTCGAAGAATTATGCAATCAAGTTGTGGATCTGCGAGAGAGAGAGAGAGAGAGAGAGAGAGAGAGAGAGGGGTGAGATGTAGATTAGATTTGTAGGACTATGGGGAGTGTGGCATGGACCAATGGCCTGTTCACTATGTCGTACCGAGAGCTACAAAACTCTAGGAAAACTAACCAATGGTTATGCAAAAAATACACAACCAACCCCATAGAAGGGGGTCTGCTATAGGGAAGGTGGTGGTCCATCTTAGGACATGGAAATCACCCAATCGACAGGGGCAACAGCGATCCAAGATTTGAGTTGAAGGGGGTGTCAAGGTAAAAATTTAAAATTTCAGGGGGCCAATACCTTTTTTTTTTTGTTTTTGTAAATACTCAGAAAGATCTATAAATATTATGAAAATTTTTAGAAATTTTGGATGGGCCGTGGCCCTACCCGCTCCTCTCTCGGTCCGCCACTGCTACAACGTTGCTTGCTTGTCTTCCTGAATCCTAAATGCATGTTCCCCTAAACCCTGATTAGTCAAGCCATCAATCTTTTGCCCTTGCCCCCTTATCACCCTGAATGGTACTATCCCCACGAACACTCTGTCGAATACTGGTATGATATGCAAGTTTTCACAATAAATTATAGTGGGTTCCACCCTAAGGAAAGCACACACGTACACTCTGATTGATGACTAGAGAAAATCTCCCATTACCCAACAAAATTTGATTAATTGGTTTTGTTATGTTGTTGCTAATGCGTCACTTTCTCACACAATCGACTTATAATCATGTTCTGATGGTGAGATTCTCACAGACCACTATATATATTATGCAAATGAGAATGTGATTTATAAAGTTCTTTTCCTTAATGGCCACTTTGTAGGTTTTAGTAGAACATAGATATGGGTGATCCTTGGCCCTCGTTTAAGAATTGTTAAAAAGCCTATTGCCTAAGCGTACCTCGGCTTTAGATCTGAAGAGTGCAAAATTTTCAATCTTACTCTCACATGTGGAGAGACTATTTTCATATTTCAAACCTGCTAAAGCAAATAACAATTTTGTTGCCCCGATGATTTTCTTACAACTACTAATCAAAATTAAATCATTAGATGATCTTTCCTTGGGTAGGATCACTTGTATCTCACTTTGTTCTCTGAGAATATAGTACTAGTGGTACGACATAATGGGCTCTAACAACCATATAATTCCTCATCATTGATCTATACTGTATTTTTATACATTTTGGATTAACTTTTCAAGCAGGCAACTTTGCCTTGCCGGCTTCTTTCACTATCTTGATATAGATTCCAATTTAGGTGGATGGTGCATGTGCATATATATATATATATGCAATGACGTCACAACGAGTTGTGTTATAGAGAGGAAAGGGAGAGATTAATCTAGTTAAAACTTAAAACACACCATAGTTTAACTAAAGATCTACTTTTGTAAATAGTCTAGAACTAGAAAGAAGCAGAATTTGCCTTGGCAATCGTAATTGTAGTGGCAATATTATAGCAATGTTGTGATTATAAGATGGCAACGCAGGTTTACAAGAATAAAATCATTTTGTAGGACACTTATTATCTTATTTTATAGTGTCTTTAGCCTAAAGATTGCGTATAATAAGCTTCAAGTAGTCAAATGGAGATACACTATTCCATGTGCTCCATCCACTTTCGGACAATTAAAAAAAAAAAAGGTAAAGCTATATCATTTGTTAATTCTTCTGCTAGGTTTGTAGGAATAATGGGTTGTTAAAGACTACCACAGGTGGTTTAAGAAGAAATGGATAGGATTCTTTGCTTCATTGTTTATTCTTTGAAACAAATAAAGCTATATCTCATTAGTTAATTCAGTTGTTAAATGCGCTTGAGACGGCCATTGATTGATTAAGTGCTTTTTATTAAAGGGCTATTTAATATACTATAGAATTGTAGTTTGAGACAGGTGAGAACACAACAAATCATCCCCGGTAAGTACACATATTATGAATCAAAAGCTTCTGATTTGAACTATTAACATTTGGTATACAGATAAAAAAAAAAAAAAGACCGAAATGATGTGATTGTTTTGTGTACTTATCACTTTAAAATAAAAAACTCATCTGTAAGATGTCCTTTGGTTGTCTTATAGATTTATCACTTTAAAATAAAGAACTCATCTGTAAGATGTCCTTTGATTACTAAACTGTCATTACTATATTATTTTAGTGCTAGATTATTACAAAAATTTTGAAAAAATAATATTTTTTTACATCGAAATAGGAACAAATCTCCATAAGGTGTATCCCTACCCCCACAAACTTTAGTGATGTCAATTGCCCAGCACCAGTTCCACCGGGAATTGAATTGAAGTTCTAAAAGTAAATAAGCATCCCCACTCGTGCGGTGATTGCAACTTTTGAGATGATGATGATGATGATCTTGCTATATAATTCTGGATAGATAGATAGATAGGTATAACCAACAGTGTGAAGATGAGTTAGAAAAGGGATGGGATAAAGTGAGGTTTTAGATGTTAGAAGTATTGATCTCTTTACTTTAGAAGAAGAGTCCAGTAGAACAAATACCGTGTGTTACACGGAATGTATAAAGGAGATGCCAAGTAAGTTAAAGGCCAAGGAAAAGGTAGATCGATACAGCCGTAATCCACAGCAACTTGGATGGTTGGATCCATTCACATTCGCAGGAGGTGGGTTTGATAGCCTTTGTATATATGTAAATGACTTTACATATCCTTGCTTTATTAAAATACTCTCTGTGGGTAGCTCCTTTCGAGAGTCTTGTCCCATTTTCCTGAAGGGGATATTTTTAATTGACAAAATAGGAACATAACTGGGGAACCAACAAGTGTCAAATATACAAGTTGAGAGGTCGGTTTTTTTTTTTTTTCAAATCTACTTTCAAGTTGAGAGGTGGTTTTTTTTGCCAAATCTTCCGTACTACCTTCTCGAAGAGTAGATCAATGCCATCCAGTGCAAGTTGATATTGCTTGCCTCAAGTTCTGAAATGTTGGTATGATGCATATTCCCATCTTCTCTTTAGGAATCTTGTTATAAACCATTCCGTGTTGCTAATCCTCATTCAGTCGTTTCCTGGTTACACTGTCGTCTATGGTTCTGATTTGCCTAGGAAAGACCTTATTGGGTTCAATATTCTTCATACTCTTAGGAAAGGTTTCCTGACTTCCTTCTGGATTAAAACACAAGAACTATCTTCTGCCTTAGACAAAACTAGGATACATCCGAAGGGAATTTTGCCAATATCCATCCCAGATCATTTTAATACCTCAAGACTGGTGCCCGTACCACTGTACAAAAACTCACCTCAACTTGAGGGATCTACCGAAATTCTCTCACCCTAGTCAACAGCAAGATAATGCAAAGTTGAGGTAGCAATGCACCGGGTGAGGCCAGAACAAACCAGGCTCAGTTATTGTCCAAATGGTGTGAATTTGGGCACCATGCGCTGCCACCCCCAAGCTTTCAAGGTGATGATTCAGAGTTTCCAAGCGGTGTCGACTGGATTGTCATATTCATGGGATATGGAAGTGGGCTAATAATTGGGTTAGTTCTTGGGCACACTACGACAACGAGTTATCATGAATGGTTTGTCTGGACCTTTGGAAGTGGTAAGCGAACTCAGAAAATGAAAAAAACGAAGGCACCAAGAAACTAACTCAACAAGCAGTATTTCATTTGTAATGTTTATCCTTGCGGATGCTTTTAGCTTGTGTGAAATGGAAGTACTGGATATTTGCTCGTGTATCTGTAATTTTTTCTTTGTTCCTTCTTTTAAGTGATGCCAGTAGCTTCGGCTTGTAATATCATTCCATGTACTGGGGTGAAGCAAAGAATAAATGTGATTTCTGCTTTTACCTTGTAGCTTAGGTGCCTAGCTTGAGTTGGTCAAATTCCTAGTCTCATAAACTCTTGTCTAAATGGGAGTGGTTTGTTTTTGCGAGTTGGTTGAGTGGACCTCTGCATTCATTTTTGACTATCTAGAAGGGATATCTTTACTTCACCTTTGGAAGGAAGAAGCACAAGCAGAGAGAAGGGAGAAAAGCAGGGGACGAGGAAGCTGAAGTCGATTAGGCAATGTTTCATGAAAGTTTTTATACTTTTTGGGTATGTCCTTTATTAGCTTTACTGATGAATTGGAGGTACCATGCTTTTGAGATCTGTTTTACGTAACTTGCTTGTGTCTATTGCATTACCACATGATAGGGGTCGATCAGGAATCCCTCTATATTGAGAATAGGGCTCTCAAGGTACATGTCAAGTAAAAAGACAATGGACATCAATCCTGAGAGCTTCAACTGACTTGAGCACGACCGAGCAGACCATGCCGAGCACGACCGAGCAGACATCCTGGTATGGTGTTGACCATCTTCCCCACTATTGCATTAGTGGGGCCACCATTGATAATCCAATCATGATAACGTGCTACTAGCTTCACGACTTTGCGTGTAACAAGAGTTAGTCACCTTCCCCCGCTCTGACGCACACCTAAGGGAGCGCCACGTGTGAAGTCGAATAACCACTCCCCCACTACCCTGCCACCAGTCAGGTTCTCCAATGCCACACTGCCACGTGGGGAGATAGCCATCTCCCATTATTTCCATGCATGCAACGCCCTCTTAGGGCTATCAGAATACCTACTCGTATAAAACGAAAACTCATCTTTTTTAAAGAGATACGCAAATATAAACCCTAGCCAAAACTCGTATAAAATATCTTTAGAGTGTCATTGGCAGGCACCACACTGGTGTCCCTCACCCCTTGCTTCCCCTCAGATCATCGGAGCAGCTCGTCGCCGGCCTGGAGATTGACCTTGCAAGTTTACTGCTTTATCAGTTGGCGTCGTCTGTGGAAAACGATTGTTTCTATTTTCATGGTTGTCACCAGGTTCGGCATTTCACACATTACCTTACCCATGGATGACCAAAACACCAACAGGGTCACAGATGACCAAAACACCAACAAAGTTACGGCCCTAGAAACCCAAATGGCCGATGTCATGACCAATATGCAAATGCTGATTACCCAGAACCAAGAGTTGCTTCAACGACTCTCTATTGCCCCAGGAGGAAGACAACCACCTAGAGCTCAACCGGAGAATGGAGGAAGAAGTCATGCAAGCAGGCTTGTGAATGAAGACCCCATTTTTCCAGACGGTGGCGTGTTACCCCTGGGCGGTGCGTTACCGCCCCAAAACGGTGACGCTCAACCGGAGGAAGCACAAAGCCGGGCCCCTGGTCCGCACCTGCGACATCATCCCCAACACACCGAGGTTGAAAGAGAGAGGGTGGACAACCCCCAGGCCTAGGACGAGCGTTTTAGAGCCCTCCAAGCCTAGATGACCGGAGTCATGGAGGCTGTGAAGACCAGGACTCCGAACACCGTCAAGGAGATGGTGAAAAGAACTGACTCCCCGTTCACCCAAGCAGTCATGCAAATCCCCCTACCACCCAAGTTCAAAATGCCAACTATAGAGATGTTCGATGGGACGATGGATCCATTAGACCACCTGGAGACCTGCAAGGCCTTGATGTAGCTGTAGGTCGTCCCAGACGAGATTATGTGAAGGGCCTTTCCGGTCACTCTCAAAGGAGCAGCTAGAGTGTGGTTCAACCGAATTCAACCCTCCACTATTAGTTCCTTCGTTCAGCTCAATAAACTATTCGTTGGACACTACATTAGAGCCTAGAGGCAGGGAAAACCGGTGACCAGCCTATTTAATATGAAGCAGAAGAAAGATGAAACCCTTCACGTGTTTGTCACTAGGTTTACCTTGGAAACCCTTGAAGTGGATGATGTTGATGACAAGGTCGCAGTCACTGCCTTTATGAGCGGAGTCAGGACCCACAAGTTCATGTTTTCGTTAGCCAAGGAGCCTCCGAAGACTATGGCAGACCTTATGATCAAGGCCCAGAAACATATGAATGCAGAAGATACGATGAACACCAGACAGGAGCGTGATGAGGGTGCCACCTCCTGGTTAGAAAAGAAGAAGAGATCACTTGAAGGCAAGGACGGCAGAGACAAGAAGGCCCCAAGAAGCGACAGGTCGGAAAGGGACAAGCAAGCAAGAAATCGGTTCACTACCTTTGAACGTAATTTCACCCCCCTGACCATGCCAGTGGAGCACGTCCTGAACGAAATCAAGAATGACCCAAACCTGAAATAGCCTGGGAAGTTAAGGGGGCCCTTGGAAGAGAGGAATCGAAGGAAGTATTGCCGATTCCATAGGGATCACGGCCATAATACAGATGATTCTAGACCTCAAGCAACAGATAGAGAACCTGATCAAGGAGGGGCTTTTGGGGAGATATGTTGTCAGCCATGGGCAAAACAGAGCACGTGCATCAGAGAGGAAGAGCTCGGAAAGAGCCCCATCACACCAACCCCCGATCAAAGAGATAAGGGTCATTGCTGGGGGATTCGGAGGTGGCGGTGAGTCTTCGTCTGCAAGGAAGAACCATACTAGGAGTGCCAAGTAAGCAGAGGTGCTCTCGGTAGACAAACCGAGCAAAAAGGCCAGACCAGATGTTCCAGACATAGTGTTCACCAAAGACGAAGTGGCAGAGCTGAGTCACCCGCATGATGTTGCCTTGGTGGTCAGCGCTATCATTTTCAACTTTAGAACTCAACGAATCCTCATTGACAGTGGCAACTCGGCTGACATAGTCTTCTGGGGAGCCTTCAAACAACTGCAAATACAGAGAGAAGTGCTGAAACCCATGACCTCCCCCCTAGTGGGGTTCACTGGCGGTAAGGTCACCCTCGTAGGGTCCATCGAGTTGCCCGTCACCATAGGGGACAACCCCCAACAAGCCACAAAGTTGGTCAACTTCTTGGTCGTGGACTGCCCTTCAGCCTACAATGTGGTCATAGGGCGTACGACCTTGAATCAGTTCAAGGCAGTCACGTCCACATATCACCTGAGATTGAAGTTTCCTAAAGAGCACGGGGTAGGAATTGTAAAGAGTGATTAGATGACAGCAAGAGAATGCTACTTGGCATCCCTCAAGGGGGACGCGGCAAGGAGGCCCTCATGATAGAAGAACTAGAAGTCAGAGATGAGGAAGAACTTAGGCGAGGAGAACCTGTAGAAGAGCTAGAACAAGTCCCCATCCACCAAACAGCCCAAGTGGACAACACACACTGGCCCAAGGTTATCATGATCGGTACCTACGCTCCTGAGCAGCTCAAGCATGAGCTGCAAAGATTTCCGAAGGACAACGCTGATGTCTTCACTTGGACCCATGAAGATATGCCAGGTGTGGGAGAATAGCCTACGACCCAACCTAATGGGTGAGGCCCAATCCACATGAATTATAGTTGGGCTGCTTGGTGACTCAAATCAGAGCTAAGGGATGGTTCGGCCCAAGCCGGCAACCCCCTTCTAACCTTGGCCCAAACTGCGAAAGGCGAGCCCAAACCGCTAGCGGTCTTCGAGCATTAAATACGGAGTTGACTCGCATTAAATGCGCGAGCGACTCCCCACGCGATGTCCACGTGCACGTCCGGTCAGCCGGAATCCTCAGCGGCGGCAAGTCAGGTCTTACATACGGTCAGTCGGTGGCATGCAATGATGCCTACCCAGCAGGCCATGATGATCTGCTAGTAGGCAAGGAGCGAAACACTCCATCGATCACACTATAAATATCTAAACCCTCGAGAGCTAGGTATGGACAACTAACTCCAAGTATACACAATTCTCATTCATTTAAGTCTCGATTAAACTTGCTGACTTAATCATTGGAGTGTGATCGGCCCACCAAGGGTCGACCCATTCTAACCTTCTTTTCTTGTAGAGAGTTTGGGCTCATCCACGTGGGCTTGAGAGTTTGGCCCAACCTTCCCAGAAAATTCCACTTACAATTGGCACCGTTTGTGGGAAGGCGTAACAAAACCATGAGTCTAAACGACCGAAGAGGAAGAAGAGAGAACCACGATGGGAGAGGTAGCAGAGCCTCCTCCAGCAAAGATCAGACTAACTCGGCGCATTACCAATCTACACCAGTAGATCGACATCGAGGGAGAACGCTAAGGTCAGAAATACGGACCCCTGCTGAAAGTCACCAGGAAGCACCAGACGAGATACAAAGGAATACAAACTATGTCAGGGATAGAAACTTCCGTAGAAACCACCACCGAGACCTTGCCCTATCGCCCTCTAGTGGGCGAGTCCTAAGTGAAGACACACTCCGTGCTGCGGAAAGGGAAATTCGGCGGTGCGGCGAAGAGATTGCCTACCTCAGCTCCCAAGTTCGGGTCATAAGGGAGGCAATCTCCAGAAGAGATGGGTGTGGGAGAGAAATGTCCCCTAATCACGAGAGGATTGCTGGAAGCAGGGATGATCTGGCACAACGAGTAAGAGGGAGCTACACCTCTAGTACCGGGCGTTGTGACAACCGGCACAGAGAACGGCGAAGGGGAAGGAGTGAGACCCCACCGAATGACGAGCATGCGGAGGGAGATCGGCAGAGAAAAGATTGGGATAAATGGTACAACAAAAAACAGGAAGATAGGAAGCAACAAACTAATGAGCATAGGGCTCACGACTTAGTCAAGAAGGCCTTAGACCAAATCACATCCTCACCATTCAGAGAGGAGATTGAGTCCCACCCAATTCCTCAAAAATTCACCTCACCAAAGTTCACTATATACGACGGGAAGACCAACCCGATTAACCATGTTCGGCATTACAAGCTGCTAATGGTAGTATGATGTGGTGAACAAATGTTGATGTGCCGAATCTTTCCCTCCAGTTTGGGAAGTGTGGCCTTATGATGGTTCAACAAGTTGCCATCTCAATCCGTGTCAAGCTGGAGGCAACTTGCCGAGCTGTTCACCGCTCATTTCATAGCAAATAGCCTGCAGTAGAAGGAACTTGATTTCTTACTGACCTTACGGAAAGAAGAAGGGGAAGGATTGTAGGCATATGCACGATGCTACTGGGAGGCCTATAACGAAATTGACGAGTGCAGCGAGCAACTGGCTGTAACTCAATTCAAAATTGACCTTTCCAGAGAGCATCGCTTGCAGCAGTCTTTGATGAAAAAATCAGCTCTCACCATACAGGAGTTGATGCTGAGAATCGAGCGCTATACACTATTGGATGAAGACATGCCCCAACCAAGTTTGGCCAGGGTCGGTGCTGTTGCCGACAAAACAAACAAGAAGGATGCCAAGAAATCCTGATCAGAAGATAACAACCGGAGAAAAAGGGTAAATGAGGGGGTCTATACAGTCTTTAAAGACCCCATCTATAAAATCTTGCCCTAGATCCGTGATAAGCCATTTTTCAAGTGGCCACCGAAGTTAAGACGAGACCCAGCAACCCTAGACCAGAAGAGATTTTGCTCTTAACACCGTGAGAAGGGACACAAAATGGAGTAATGTCGGCATCTCAAAACCCATTTGGAAGACTTGGCCAAGGCTGGCCATCTTGACTAATTTATTGATCGGGACAAGATGAAAAATGAAGTCGAGCAACCGCGGGTGGAAGACACAGTCCAAAAGGAGATAGAAGTAAGACCCGTCCGAGTGATCGATGTGTTGCACGGTTCGGTTGAGTCAGGAATCGTCAACCCACATAGATACTGGGCCGAGATACAGAAGGCTGCATACTTAAGGGAAGTAATGCAGATACAACCACCGAGCAAGAAAGTCAAAGTCGGCGAATGCCATACGACCATTTCCTTCACCAATGAAGATCTCGTGAGGGTGTAGACCCTACACAATGACGCCTTAGTTTTAACACTGAGAATGACGGACTTCGACGTAAAGAGGTTGGTCATTGACCAAGGAAGTTCATCTGAAGTCATGTACTACAGCTTGTTCAAGAAACTGGAACTCAAGGAGTCCGACCTCTAGCCATCACTCAACCCATTGGTCTGATTCAGCTCAGATCTAGTTTGGCCCATGGGGAAGGTAACGGTTCCAGTAATGACCGGAGGAATTACATTACAAACAGAATTCCTAGTAGTCAACGTACCCTCCCCCTACAATGCCATCATGGGACGAACCTGGTTACACCTCATGAAAGCCATTCCTTTGTCCTACCATCAACTAATCTGATTTTCAACCCCTGGTGGAGTGGGGGAGATAAGAGGAGACCAAGTAGCTGCCAAACAGTATTTCCTAACAGCGTGCACAACCAAGACAAAGGCAGAGAATGTGCAAATGATGGAGCTACACGAGGACACCCCAACCATCGACGATGTAGGAAAAACGCCTGAGAACAAGGCTGTGGAGGATCTAAAGAAGATACATATTGATTGGTAGGAAGATAAGTACTTCGTCATCGACACCTCTTTGTCCAAACGAGAGGAACAATATTTGATTGAGTTATTGACAAGTTACCTAGAAGTGTTCGTCTAAACCCCTTATGACGTGCCGGGGATCAATGCCGATATTGCCTGTCATCGGCCAAATGTTGACCCAAAGTGCCGACCGGTGATCCAAAAAGGGAGAAGGGCGGCAACTCAGCATGTGGACACTGTCATTGAAGAAACGGATAAACTCTTAGAAGCTGGGGCAATTCGGAAAATCAACTACCTGAGCTGGCTCTCAAACACAGTGGTGGTTAAAAAGAAGGATGGTAAGTGGATGGTCTGTGTGGACTTCACTGATCTCAACAAAGCATGCCTCAATGACCCATTCTCACTCTCTAAAATCGACTAACTCGTGGACACAACAGCTGGCTTTGAGAAGATGAGTTTCTTGGATGCTTATCAGGAATACCATAAGATTCCACTCCACCTTGACGATCAAGAGAAGACGACCTTCATCACTCCAAAGGGTATCTTTTATTACAAGGTTATGCCCTTTGGTCTGAAGAACGCCGGGGCCATATACCAGCGGTTGGTCACCAAGATGTTCAAGAAGCAGCTCAACAATACCATCGAGGTTTACATTGACGATATGGTGGTGAAAAGTAAACTCAACAAATCTCATCTAGGGGATCTTAAAGAGATACTTTGCATCCTAAAAGAGTACAAATTGAGGTTGAATCCTTCGAAATGCATGTTCGGAGTCAGCTCGGGCAAATTTGTGGGGTTCTAGGTTACACATCGGGGCATTGAAGTGGATCCATGACAAATCAGCGCGATCCAGAGCGTTCAGGCCCCAAAGAATGCCAAGGAGGTACAAAAGCTAATTGGAATGGCCGTAGCACTCAATAGATTCATCAACCGATCATCAGATAGATGCCGACCATTCTTCTAACTTCTCAAGAAACGAGAACAGTTCAAATAGACTCCAGAATGTGACTTAGCACTCAGCGATTTGAAGAAATACTTGACCCAACCACCCTTGCTTTTCACCCCACTCCAGCATAAGGAACTCTTCCTCTACCTTGCGGTGTTGGAGCACGCAACTAGCGCTGTCCTACTCAGGTAACAAGATTGGCAGTAGTTGCCTATCTACTATGTCAGCAAAACACTTCTCGGGACAGAGAGCAGGTATTTACCACTAAAAAAATTGGCGCTCGCATTGGTAATAGCATCCCGCAAGTTAGTACATCACTTCAGGGCTCACACCATCAACGTTCTCACGGACCACCAGCTCAAACCTCTTCTCAGAAGGGCTGACTTCTCTGGAAGATTGGCAAAATGGGCCATGAAATTAAGGAAGTTTGATATCAAGTTCCAACCTAGATTGGTCGTGAAAGGGCAGGTCCTTGCAGATGTTGTTGCCGAGTTCTCTATTGAATTGCCAGCAGAGGCCAACCAAACACAATTTCTTGCCCAACCACACGAAGACCTCCCTTTAGATCTTTGGAAAAAAGCTGATCATTGGCAACTCTATGTCGATGGAGCTTTCAATGATCGAAGGGTAGGATCAGGCATAGTGCTCATTACACCAGATGGCCTGACTATCAAACAAGCTATAAAGCTCGAGTTCGCTGCTTCCAACAACGAGTCTGAATACGAGGCCTTGCTCGCCAGAATACGCCGAGCCATTGAACTCAGAATCCCTAAGATCGTCATTTATTCGAACTCCCTGCTTGTTGTCAACCAGATCACGGGGGAATACGTAGCAAAGAATAATAGAATGACGCAGTACCTAGCTAAAGCCAAGGAACTGCTCGGCCAATTCAACAGTTACAAGCTTCGACAGATTAGCCGGGACAACAACTAACATGCGGATGCTCTGGCGACATTAGCAACAGCCCTGAAGTCAGGGTCAAAAAGGACAATCAACGTGGAAACCTTGGCCAGGCCCAGTATCTTTCAGGAGGAAGAGCAAGCCCTGGTTGTAGAACAGTTGGGACCATCCTGGATGTACCTAATTATCTCCTACCTCGACAAAGATGAACTGCCAGAGGACAATAATGAAGCTCGGCGAATCAAACACGCAGCTTTCAGATACTGGCTGTCACTAAGTAAGGAGCTCTACAGACATTCTTTCACGGGTCCATACTTGTATTGCGTCCATCCTGACAAAGTGCAAGGCGTCCTGTTCGAAATCCATGAAAGGACATGTGGAAGCCATGTCAGCGGAAGATTGGTAGCGTACCGAGCTATCTCACAGGGATACTGGTGGCCTTACATGCAGAAAGATGCATCCCAGTACGTCCTAAAGTGTGACAAGCGTCAGAGGTACTCCCCCATCATCCATTAACCAGTTGAAGATCTCATAACCATTACCAGTCCGTGGCCTTTTGCTCAGTAGGGACTGGACATAGTCGGACCTTTGCCCCGAGCTCTGGGTAACAAAAGATTCCTCATCGTAGCAACTGATTACTTCACTAAATGGGTAGAGGCGGAGCCTTTGTCAACCATCAGAGAGGTCGACGCTAAAAGGTTTGCATGGAACAGCATAGTGACAAGGTTCGGGGTCCCTCGTGCCATTGTTTCAGATAACGGCACCCAGTTCGACGACAATATGTTCAGATTATTTTGTGAAGGGCTTGGGATCAGGAACTATTACTCAACACCAACCTATCCCCAATGCAATGGGCAGGCCGAGATTTCAAACAAAACTATGCTTAACGGAATTAAAAAGCGGCTAGAAAGGGCCAAAGGGAAGTGGACGGAAGAACTACCCAGCATTCTGTGGTCCTATAGAACGACCCCAAGGAGGTCTACCAGCCAAACACCATTCTCTCTGGCATACGGGGTGGAAGCAGTCATACCTTTGGAGGTAGGGCTACCAACTATCAGATTAGCAGCCTTCAACACAGGGCTCAACGATCAGACGCTGGCAAAGGATTCGAATCTCGCTCTAGAAAAAAGGGAAGCCGTTTTGATCAGACTTACTGAATATGAACGACAGTTAAGACGCTCCTACAGCAATCGGATTCGTCCGAGAAACTTCGCTCCAGGTGACTTAGTCTTATGAAAAGTACTGGGGGCAACTAAGAACGTAGCAGATGGTAAGCTCGGCCCCAACTGGGAGGGCCCCTACAGAGTGACATCCCAGGTTGGCGTTGGTGCATACCGGTTGGAGATTGTTGAAGGGGGAAGACAGTTGCCTCGACCCTGGAATGCGAACAACTTGAAGAAATTCTACCAATAGTGCAAAGTCCTATATGATATACCAACTCAGCAAATGTGTAAAGCTTTTATGAGATCAATGGAAAATGAAGTTGTTCAAACAAATCTACTCTGAGCACGCTGGGAATCCACCAAAACCAAGTGAAAAAACTTGGTCTTGTCCAAGTTGGACAGGTCGGCCAAAGAAGGCCACGAAAACTAAGTGTAAAAACTTAGTCCTGTCCAAGTTGGACAGGTTGCCAAAGAAGGCCATAAAAATCAAGTGTAAAAAAACTTGTCCTATCCAAATTGGTCAGGTCGGCCAAAGAAGGCAACCTTACAACATAATAAGGAATGAAATTCAAGCAATCAAGCAGATTCAGGAGCGAATAGTGTCAAGATAAATGGCAAAATAGACTTTTCAATAAAAGTAAGGAATATTGGTTACAAAAACATGTTCAAAAGAAGGAAAAGCTACAATCATTATGTCGACTTCTCCCCTGGCTGCCCAGATGTCTCCGCCAAGTAATCTGCGGTCCTTTCTACAATCTTAGACTGTTCGACTGCAACTTTCTCCTTCTTAGCCTTTTCCTTCTCGGCAGCAACCTCCAGAGCGAGTTGTCTTTGATACCTGATGTTGGCGACCACTTTTTTTGGGTCTACAACGCCGTCTTCAGTGGTATCAAAGTAATCCGGGCATAAACACCAAATGTCGGCGGACTTGTCCACTTCGGTGACATGAAGGGCACCGCTCTAGCCTTGTCGAAATATGACGCGGCTCAGATCTGCCATCTCAATGGCCAGACGATTGCCCCCCCTGTCTTCACCTCTCTGCAATATCTCCTCCTCATCGGCCTTCAACTTGACCACTTTGGTTTGGAGTGCCTCAACCTCCGCATTAGCCTTGTACAGATCCACGGACTACACATCGAATTTCTTTTGGAGGTCGGTCACTTTCCTATCTCTGCTTTCGTAATTCGCCTTCATCAACAAAAGTTCAGCAGATGCTTGTTCGGCCTGCTTCTTGAAGGTGATCCGATCTTTATTGGCGTCGATCCATTTCTCCTTTAAGTGGCCGTGTTCTTCTATAAGATCGTGGTGCCCCTCGGTAAGTTTCTGGAAATGGGTCTTCGCCTCTAAGGAATTCAGGCAACCCTACACCAAAAAGCGAAGTTTGTATTAAAATAAGTGTTCAGAAAAATCTTTAAACGGATTTAAAGGTAATGCCGACTTACCAACAGTGAATCATGGAAGGCACCCATAAAGACGGCTGCGCCGCTTGCCTCACACAACTTGGCCATATCCTTTTTCAGAAGAACGCTTTTCATAACGCCAAAAGCTACCTCGACCTGATTGATCATCGAGTCTGCCATCGTTAGAGGTCGGCCTAAAATATCGGTCATGATGGTTATAGCCTCGCCGGCCTCCTTCACTACGCCTTTTCCTTTTGGCTTCTTGGGTGCCGGGGGCGACGCGGTAACCTCTAGGGCCCTTTTCCTTTGCTGCCGAGTCTTTGGCCTCTTTTGAATAGGAACGGCTTTCTCCACAGGAGCAGTCACTAGTTTGGCAGATGGAGGGTCGGTAGAAGCTGTGGTAGCCATTTTCAGTGGCTTGCCAACAATGGCAAACATCCTTTCTCTCAAACTCATACTGTCTTCTTCGTTGGGGGATGGGGTAGATTCTTGGGTTCTGACTGGAATCCTAACTTGGCGGTCGAGGACCGTAAGTGGTGATGAACTCTATGCCAAACTGTGTGACTTTAACTGCGCTTCACGTTGCTCTTCGACAACAGGCTCCGATGGAGGACCAACTGCAACTATCACCCCAGTAAGGCTACGGGCCCTTTTAACTGCAATGCCGACATGAATCTCCTCGAAATCTCCCTCAGCACCTTCCTTCACCAATCTCGCGAGAACACTCTGAGGGACACCCGTATTGGCGGTGAAAGTTGAATACCGAAGCGGGTAGTTGAGCAAAACGTGTGCGGACCGTGCAACGTGCCTCAGCCTGCCCTCGCCAAGAAAGTCTAAAACCTTATTAAGGTTGACAAAGTTAATGAGCCAATCACGTGCTTTAGACCGCTTCTCCTTCTTTTCTACAAAATGCCACAGTCAGATTCGGATCCATATCAAAAATTAAACGACTCACAGAATAAAAGGTCGGCATCAAACCTATTTCAAGGCAACTTTAGAGCATCGGAACGCCGGCCTATCCTTCTCAAGACCGTTGCTGAACTCCCAGGGCCCGGTTACCCAAATCCTAACATCGTCGATGCCTTTCCCGGAGGAAGGTAGACACTTCACTAACTCTAAGGACTTGTCTACGGCTCGGAGGTAGACTTTGGAACTCCCTTCGACCTTACAAAGTGAGTAGCAATAATTTAGTTCGGCGAGCCCCAGGTTCACACCCAGGCGCCGATTAATCTTAAGCATACCAAAGATCATCCTATAAATGTTCGACGACAACTGGGAGGGTGACACCTTATTTTTTACTATAAATTTACGAAGAAAAGGATTGAAGGGAAACCTAAGCCCCCCTTCTACGATAGTGATGATAGGGAACGACACCCCCTTTTCGGTCTCTCCCATACGGTGGTCATCGGGGTCGACTAGTTCTAAGCAGATGTCGTCTGGGATGTCAAACCTAGCTCTAAAAGCGGCAATAGCCACCGGACAGTCTAGCATTCTCTAAAGACGCGATGCCATCAGGGGGTAACCTTCGAAGCACAGGAAGAGAAACAAAGAGAAGAGCGAAAGAAGTGTGGGCTTGAAACACTTACAGTGGTGGGTGTCGAGACAGGTGATGCACACGTTAGACAAAAAGGCGAAGAAAAACCGAGTGCCTTTTACCAAACAGGGCGTCCCCCTTTTATATACATCAAAGCCGTCAGTTGGTGCGTAGGAAAACGGTAGCAGTCATGACGCTCTGTTGAAACGTCGCATCGGCCGTCGATTCAATGGCACCCTATCAATGAATCTTTTCAAATCCCCACCGTTCGCGTGGCTGGGTGACCATTATAGCCCTTGGCCGTTTGGGGAGTCAAAACGACACAAAGGTTGGGGGGCAATTATGGGCGAATAGCCTACTGCCCAACCCAGTGGGTGAGGCCCAATCCACATGAATTATAGTTGGGCTGCTTGGCAGCCCGAATCAAAGCTAAGCGATGGTTCGGCCCAAGCCGCCGACCTCCTTCCAACCTTGGCCCAAACCGTGAAAGGTGAGCCCAAATCCTTAGCGGCCTTCGAGCATTAAATGTGGAGTTGACCCGCATTAAATGCGCAAGCGGCTCCCCACGCGACATTGACGTGCATGTCCGGTCAGCTGAAATCCTCAGCGGCCGTAAGTTAGGCCCTGCACACGGTCAGTCGGTGGCATGCAATGATGCTTACCCAGCAGGCCATGATGATCTGCTAGTAGGCAAGGAGCGAAACACTCCATCGATCACACTATAAATATCCAAACCCTCGAGAGCCAGGTATGGACAACTAACTCCAAGTATACATAATTCTCATTCATTTTAGTCTCAATTAAGCTTGTTGACTTAATCGTCAGAGTGTGATCGGCCTACCAAGGGTCGACCCATTCTAACCTTCTTTTCTTGTAGAGAGTTTGGGCTTATCCACGTGGGCTTGAGAGTTCGGCCCAGCCTTCCCGGAGAATCCCACTTACACCAGGTATAGACCCTAAGATCGCTACTCACTACCTTAATATTTCACTAGAGGTCAGACCCGCCAAACAGAAAAGGAGGAGCTTCACCCTTGAGCGTAACTAGGCCGTCACAAAGGAAGTGGACAAGCTTGTCCAAGCCAAGTTCACCAAAGAAACACAGTACCCAACTTGGCTCTCGAACGTGGTAATGGTGAAGAAGGCGAACAAAAAAAGGCAGATGTGCGTGAATTTCACTGATCTCAACAAGGATTGCCCCAAAGACAACTTCCCCTTACCTACCATTGACCTTTTGGTCGACTCTACTGCCGGGTACGAGATGCTCTCCTTTATGGACGCTTTCTCGGGGTACAACCAGATCAAAATGGCAGAACGCGATTAAGAGCACACCGCTTTCATCATCGACAGAGGATTGTACTGCTACAAAGTGATGCACTTTGGCTTGAAGAACGCTAGGGCAACTTACCAGAGGTTGGTCGACAGAATGTTCAAGTTTCAGCTAGGATGGAACGTGGAAGTATATGTGGACGACATGCTAGTAAAGAGCAAATGAGCTGCCGACCATCTAACAAATTTGAAGGAAACCTTCCAAACCCTCAGGCACTACAACATAAAGTTAAGCTCGGCTAAATGTGTGTTCGGAGTGGCCTCGGGGACGTTCCTGGGGTTTATGGTATCACAGAGGGGTATTAAAGCAAACCCAGAGAAGATCAGGGCCATACTGGACATGCAGACCTCGAAGACGATCAAGGATGTTCAGAGGCTAGCGGGCAGAGTGGCGGCCCTAAACCAGTTTATCTCCAGATCAACCGACAAGTGCCTCCCCTTCTTCAAGACGTTAAGGAAGGTATTCCAGTGGACAGGCGAGTGTGAAGAAGCCTTCTAACAGCTACAATAGTACTTGGGCTCTATTCCCTTACTGAGCCGAACGGTCACAGGAGAGGAGCTCTATCTCTACTTGGCCATTTCGGCAACAACAATGAGCTCAGCTCTCGTGCGAGAGTGTGAAGGAGTCCAAAAGTCGATGAGCGCTCAGGGGAGCTGAAGAAAGATACCTGAAGATGGAGTTGCTAGCCTTTGCTCTAATGAACTTAGCGTGGAGGCTCCGATCGTACTTCCAAGCTCACATGATCGTGGTCCTAACAGATCAGCCCATCAAGAAAGTGTTGCACAAGCCTGAAACCTCAAGTTGGCTCATAAAATGGTCAGTAGAGCTCAGCCAATTCAATATTCAGTACAGACCAAGGATAACTGTTAAAGGGCAGGCAGCAGCAGATTTCATTGCAGAGTTTATCGCCCAACCGGACACCCCATTCGACATGGAGGACACCGAGAGCAGCTGGGTATTGAATGTTGATGGATCCTCCACCGAATTGTCAAGCGAAGCAGGCATGGTTCTTATCACTCCAGATAGCAAGAAAGTGGAGTACACTCTCCGATTCAGATTCCCTGCAACCAATAACGGGGCAGAATATGAGGCACTAATTGCTGGGTTTCAAATTGCTCGGCGAATGGGGGCAGAGCAGGTAATTGTTAGGGGAGATTCTCAATTGGTGATAGAGCAAATCTAGGGGGAATATGAAGCTAGAGCGGAAAAGATGAAGGAGTGTTGGTCCAAAAGGCAACCCAAAAGGGGGGGTGAATTGGGTTTTTCGGAGATTAACAATTGTTAAGATTAATTAAAATTAATCTAAGCAATGTAACAGTGATCAATGTATATGCAATGCAATGTAATTAGTAGAAATAAAGAAAACAGAGCACTAGAAGAGAGACACAGATTTACCGAGGTTCAACCACAAACCGTGGTCTACGTCCTCATCCCAAGACCTTCTTGAAGTCTTCTTCCACTATGTAATCACCTATTACAATATGGGCTACTGATTGACAAAATGGTTAGCTCATTATACAAAGAACTCCTCACCGAGCTCTTCAGTCTCCAAGTGGTTTTATCTAAGCTCCACTCAAACTTACAAGAATTTTGCTTTCACAAGAGAACTCTCAAACTCTCAATTACAAGTGTATAAAAGTATACAAAAAACAAACACACTCTCTAGTAAGAGTGGATATTACAATTTGAGCTCACAAATGAAGATAGGAAGAATATTCAGAGTATATCAGTAAATCAGTCAGCTTGATCTTGTTTTTGTCTTCAATCACTTGTATAAATGCAGCTGGAAGCTTATATATATACCCCTGTATTGATTCCATCCGTTAGTGGTTGTTGGGGATCATTAATGCACGTCTAGTCCATTATAACGTTAAGAAAAATAGTCGTTATATTAAAGGAGTCGGCTCCAGGTTTGTGGAGTCAACACTTTCTGCTTCTGCATTTACCAAATGTAGTTCACTGACTTCATGAGTTCGTTCTTCATATCAATGAGGCAATTCCTTGTTCATCCGTCTTCACTTCTTTGGCTTCTGCTATCATGAAGCGACACTTCATTATCAGGAGTCCACTCTTTGTTCATTCGATTCTTCAGCCTTTTACTTCTGTTGTCATGAGGCGACTCTTTGTTTTCATGTGTCCGCTCATTGATCATTTCATCCTCAAGCCTTTGCGTTTGTCTCCATGAGGCGACTCTTCATTACAATGAGTCCACTCTTTGTCCATTTGGTCTCCAGACTTTTTGCTTCTGTGATTAAGAGGTGACTCTTCATTGTTCATGAGTCTGCTCATTGTTTATTTGTCTTCAGGCCTTTTGCTTCTGTAACCATGAGGCGACTCCTCATTTTAATGAGTCCGCTCATTGCCCAGATATCTGTATTCTATCTTCTAATGATTCAGATCATCTTAGCATAGGTATAAGATCTTCAAGGAGTATCTCTTTGGGGTATGATGATCAATCAAATCTCTTTAACTCATCAGAGTTAGCTTCTATGCAACTTGGATTAAATCAATCATTGGATATTGATCTTCTCTTGACTTCCAAACAGTCAGAGCTTCATTAGATCAATGTTCATCTTTTCTTCTTCATTTGCAAAACTTCTTTTTTCAATGTAGAACATCTCCTTCAATGCCAAGCTTCCTCAATTGTGTAGAGCTTCGCAATGCTTGATTTATGATTTCCTCTCTTTGCTAGTAATTCTTCATTCTTCATTAAAATCACTTTACTGAGACTATTGCAGACATGATGAAATTTCTTCATATATCTAGTCTTCATTGATCCTCTTCATATTAGAAGAATTCTTCACTTGGATTTCATGTAGAGATCAGACAGTCATTGTGAGCCATCTTCTCAGTAACTTCAATCACATTGTCTTGAATTGATCTTTACATAAAAGATGAAGTCATCTCTTGAGCATTTTCAATCTCTTCAACAATCAATTCCTCTTCAACTGATCTTTACACTTCTTCAACTATTCTTTACATATTCTGATGAAGTCTTCAGCCTATCTTGAGTGCAAATCAATCTTCATTGAAACTATGCATACTTGATAAAAGATTTATTTGAACCCCTTCAATCTCTTCGAATGTAGAACATTTGTTAGAAGTAGAGATAGGCATTACTCCTCTGTTTGGTTCATTACATAGCTATTGAATTTGTTGTGCATTCTCTTTAACATGCATTAGACTTAAGATTGAACTTTAAGTCTAAATTATGAACTTTGTTAATTTGCACACTAAGTAGATTCATTAGTAATATAACATAAGGTTTAGTTATCATCAAAATCAATATGGGAATTAACCTTGAGTCAACAAGGATCAACCTTGAGTCAACAAGGAGTACTGCCAGATGGCCAGAGACTTGGTCAGAAAGTTTTCCAAAGTAGTATTGAAAAGGGTCCCCCGGTTGGAGAACGAAGAAGCAAATAGGTTGGCAAGAATAGCATCCTCAAAACAGCTTGATCCCGAAGTACCCTTGGAAACTCTCGATTCACCGAGCATTCAAACCCCAGAAGTCAATGCGCTGGAAACGGATGACTCATGGGTTAAACCAATTAGGGATTGCTTGGAATACAACACCCTCCCAAAAGACAAGCTAGAGGCAAGAAGGATCAAATTCAGGGCCAGTAGGTAAGTGATGTTCTATGGTGTCCTGTACAAGCGAGGACACACCACCCCCCTTCTCAGATGCGCCACCGAAGAAGAGGCCACCTACATCATGAGAGAAGTCCACGAAAGTATTTATGACAACCATTCTGGAGGATGATCCTTGGTTAACAAAATCCTCAGGATGGCATACTGTTGGCCAACCATGAGTAAGGATTCCCAGGAGTTTGTGAAAAAGTGTGACAAGTGCTAACGGTTTGCCAACATTCCAAGACAGCCCGTATAGGAGCTGACTCCCATCCAAAGTCTATGGCCCTTCACCCAGTGGGGGATTGACATCGTGGGCCTATTGCCCTTAGGCAGGGGGTAGAACAAGTTCGCTGTGATAGCCATTGCCTACTTCACCAAATGGGTCGAAGCAGAGGCCCTCACCACCATCACAGAATAGAAAATGACCAACTTTCTCTGGAAGAACGTCGTGTGCCGCTTCGGAATACCCAAAGTGGTCATCACTGACAATGGTAAACAATTCAAAAGAAAACAGTTTAGTGGGTTATGCTCGAACCTGTAGATCAGCCATCACTTCTCCTCGCCAGAACATCCATAAGCAAACAGACAAGTGGAAGTTACCAACAGGTCCCTTCTAAAGATTATCAAGACTAAGCTCGAAAAAGCGAAAGGATTAAGGGAGGAGGAGCTCCCCAGCGTCCTATGGGCCTACTGAGCGGGTATCCACCGGCTAAACCCTTTTTTTCCTCACTTTTGGAGCCGAAGCGGTCATACCAGTGGAAATTGGCCTCCCCAACCCCAAGACTCAGAACTATAACCCAGAGACAAACGACGAGGCCTTGACAGTTGATATGGACTTGCTGGAGGAGAAAAGGCTCCACACAGCCATTAGAGTGGCCTCATATCAGCAGTAAATGCGCCAATACCACAACAGTCGAGTGCACTTGAGGGAGTTCAAGGTAGGAGATTTGGTGCTCAAGAAGGTCAACCAGTCTACCAGAATTGTGCAAAACAGGAAACTCGGCCCTAATTGGGAAGGACCTTACGAGGTGACAGACTTCACTAGGAAAGGGACCTACAAACTAAAGGGCCTGAACAACAAAGAACTGTCCCACCCGTGGCACGCTGAGCACCTCAGGAAGTATTATGTGTAAGTGATTTCTTTTTGTTTGCATTGTCAAAAGTGGGTAGATGATGTCATACAGAAGTTTGTGTATATTTATTCTAACTTAATTCTACCAGTTCAAGTTCATTTGCAATCTTCCTAATGTCTCCCTTGCAAGGGGTCCAACCAAATTAATAAAAAAGCCCTGCTTAGGCTCTGGCTGAGCAGGCAGACTTTGACAAACAAAGCGATAAAGTCCTGCTCAGGCTAGGCCAAGCAGACAAAAGCGACAAAAGTCCTGTTCAGGTCATGGCCGAGCAAGCAGAGGCTTTATGCCCACTCTACAAGCAAAGCTACAAAGTCCTGCTCAAGCCTTGGCCGAGCAGGCAGAGGCTTTATGCCCACTCTACAAACAAAGCGACAAAAGCCCTACTCAGGCCTTGGCCAAGTAGGCAGAGGCTTTATGCCCACTCTACAAGCAAAGCGACAAAGCTCTGCTCAGGCCTTGGTCGAGTAGGCAAACTTCGACAAGCAAAGCGACAAAAATCCTACTCAGGCTAGGTCGAGTAGGCAAAAGTGACAAAAGTCTTGCTCAGGCCATGGCCGAGCAGGCAGAGGCTTTATGCCCACTCTACAAGTTAAAGGGACAAAAGCCCTCCTCAGGCCCTGGCCGAGCAGGCATAGGCTTTATGTCCAGACAACTGACCTACCATAGTGTTTTTGCTAACTACCTATACTTGCCTAATCTCAACAAAGACTAATAAGAGTGTTAATCTGTTGGTTTATTTTGGTATGAGAGTTTGTTTGTCCATGGAAAGCAACAAAATCTACATACTACAACAGAAAACTATAGTAACGGACGCAAAAAAGGGCTTCTTTCATTCATAATAGTTTGATTACAAACACCAGAGCAGTGTTACATTGTGAAAGTCACTGCAAAGGCAAAAGAAAAGACTACTGCAAAGACCTACACAAGGAAATCTACTTGGCCACAGGAGCCTTCGACTGAGCAGAGGCCTTGGACTGGGCGTCATCCTTCTCTGCTTCCTCCTTGTCTTGTGCCCTGCCCTTCGATCCTACCTGGGAGATGGCATCATCTTCGACCTCTGGCTCAATCCCAAACAGGTCCAGATTGGGATGAGCACGACCAACCAGAGTTTTGGCTTTTTCGAAGCCATCCATATAAATCTTGGCAAAAGTCGTCTGGCACTCTGCCCCCTGCATGTACTCTTGTTCAGCCTTCTTCTTGGTCTCCTTCAGCCGAGCAGGGAATGTTACAATCTGGTCGTGGGCAACCTTCAGGGCATCCTTCTTGGTTGTAAATTTTTCCCAGCAGGCTTCCTTTTGGGCCTTCTCCTTCTCGAAGTCAACCCTCAACTTCGCCTGCTCGCTCTTAAGGGCTACACCCTGCCCTCAACTTCCTTCACCTTCCCTAGGGCTGTGTTCAGCTCAGCCTAGAGTTGGTCAGAAGTCTTCTTCTCCTCCACAAAGGCCTTCTCAAAATTCGTTGATCTGCCACTAAGGATCATAACTCTGGTAGCAGCCTGAACAGAAAACAATATGACCAAACAAGGTTTAATAGCCTAGAAAGGAAGCGACAGAGTTAGAGAAAGTCAGAATGCCAAGCACATGTCAACATTCCCATACCTTCAGCAGGTCCTGGCAAGCCTCCTTCGCCAACATCTGCAATGCCAGGGTAGTCATCTTGCCGGTATCCTGTAGTGCCCAGATTTTTCGCACTCGAGGAATACACATACAAGCGGAAAAAATACTGTACTCTCTCGTTAGAACTCACCCTCCTAGAATAATGAGTACAACTATGTTTGAATTGAAAATTGGATTGAATAAAAGGCTTTTGGAAAATAATTTGGAGTTGCCACCTAACTTGATTAAGGTGAGTTAGGTCACTTAAAAACTAAGCACAATCCGAGGATTACACTTAGGGTTTTTGAAAACGATTTTGAAAATACTACCTCAAGAGAGGGTTTTTAAGAAAATAGGTTGTTTAGCAACCCTTGGAAAACATTTAAGCCCTTTTTTGAAAATAACTCTGTTTTGGTCTATAAAAATAGTGATTCTAGGTTCGGATGTTGGTTATGTGTAGGGAAGACGCACTAAGCCATCACCCTACCCCGCTCTTGCAGTACCTACATGTCAATTTACCCTAAATTTACCTATGAGAGTCTTCAACTAACAACTGCTCAATCCTATCCACTTTGAAAAATAATGTTTGAAAAGAAACTAACATGATGCATGATATGCAAGTGCAAGAAAAGAGATTTGATTTGGAAATAGATTTGAAAAGAATTTGATTTGATTTGAAAAGAAAGAGATAGAAGCTTGAATTTGGAAAAAAGGTTTTGGAAATTGAAATTGAAGATTGAAAATAGAAATAGATAATGGAATTGGAAACTTGAAGAAAATTGTAGAATTGGAGATTGGAAAGAAGTTGTAGAAATAGAATTTTGAAAAATGTGGTGACTGCACTTATGAAAGTTGCCTACGTATCATTTTGGAGGAATCAGGTCAGTCGTAGTTTGGACAAGAATCCGATAGAAAATAGAAGATATGATTGGAAGAAAGAGATTGAATTGGAAATTGGATTGGAAGATTGAGAGATTAAAATTTGATTGGAAGATTTAAAAATATTGGTTTTGAAAGACTTGGTTTTAGGAAACCTAGACTTAGGAACTTAGAAAAGAAAGATTGGATTTGACTTGGAAAGATTTTAGAAAAGAATTAACTTGAATATTGGACTTGAAAGATTAGGAAACTTGAAATTAGGAAAGATGTTGATTTAGGAAAATTTCAACTTAGGAAAATTTTAGGTTTAGGAAAGTTTCAACTTAGGAAAGTTTTGAATTAAGGAAGTTTTATTTTAAGAAAGGTTTTGAAATAGGAAAGTGTTGAATTTAGAAATGTTTTGAATTGGGAAAAGTTTAGTTTAATAAAGGTTTAGAATTTGAAAAGTTTCAACTTAAGAAAGTTTTGAATTTGGAAAGCTTAGAATTTTAGAAAGATTTTAAATTAGGAAAGATTTGAATTTAGAAAGCTTTAGAATTTTTGGAAGATTCAAAGTTTGAAGTTTAGAAAGATTTGAAAATCTAGATTTGGAAGTTAAAGTTTGGAAAGGATTGGAATGAGGAAGGTTTAGACTTTGAAAGATTTGAAGTTTAGGAAAGTTTAAAACTTAGAAAATTTTAGAGTTTGAAAGTTTAGAATTTAGAAAGTTTAGGATCTAGAAAGTTTTAAAGTTTAAGTTTTAGAAAATCTTGAGATTAAGAAAGGTTTGAGTTTAGGAAAAATTTGAAAAATTAAATTTAAAAAGTTAAGATTTGAAAAGGGGGAGAGTTAGGAAAAGGTTGAATTAGGAAAGATTTGAAAATTGAAATTGAGAATTTAGGAAAGATTTTTATGTTCAAGTTTTGGAAACTTAAGATTGAGGAAAGTAGAAGATTAGGAAGGGGTTGAATTAGGAAAGATTTGGATTAGGAAGGGATTGAATTTTGTTTCTAAGAGAGAAAATTTGATTTTGTTTTAAAAAACGGAGGATTGGATCTAGTTTCTTAAACGGGAGATTGGATTTGATTTTCTTGGGGGAAGATTTGATTTGACAAGGATTTGGAAAAAGAAATTTTAGAAACTCTAGATTTGGAAGTGTATAGTTTTGACGTAGAAAATAAGTTTTGGAAATATGTATAGTTTTGATATAGAAAATAAGAGGTTTTGGAAACCTAGGTTTTAAGGCAAGTTTGAAAACCATGTTTTTGGAAAGAAAATTAGGGTCTCCTAATCATGACTCTAGGGCTTGACTTAGGCTCTAAAGAAAGGGATTTTTGGAAATTGTATTTTTTGAAAACAAGTTTTTAGAAGGAAATCCTAGAGAGGAGTTTCTAGAAGATGAGTTTTAAGAAGAGAGCTTTTGGAAAGAGATTTTGGAAGAAGCTTTTTGGAAAATAAATTTTGAGGAAGACGTTTTCTAGGAAGGAAACCTAGGGAGTGTTTTTTTAGGAAAGGAATTTTGAGGAGAGTGTTTTGGAAAGGAATTTAAAAATAGATCTTTGAAGGGAGTTTTTGAAAACAATTTTGAGAGGAAGAGTTTTTGAAAAACATGTTGAAAAGAAGAGTTTTAGAAAGAAAGAATTTTGAAAAGAGAGTTTTTAGAAAGTATAAAAACGTCTCAGTTTCCTAAAGCAATTCTAACCATAAGAAGGCTAGAACCACTTTAAGATAGTGGTTTTGAAAATAACAAGATTTTGAAAATATGAACCATATTGGTCACTTTAAACGTAACACTCTCCTAAAGCAACCCTAGCCATGGAAAGGCTAGAATCACCCTAGGATTGTGATTTTGAAAAATAAGTTTTTTGAAAAAAGAAGATTTTTAGGCAATCTTGAAAACAAGTTTTAATACGAGTTTTGAAAACGAGTTTGAGAACGATTTTGAAAACGATTTTTGGAAGAATGCAAGAGGATGATATGCACAATGCAAATTGGGATTGTGAACATACAAGGTTAAGGTTTCACCGCATAATCAAGCGGGCCGAACCCACGTGGTCTCCGGTTAGACTAAAAGAAAGCCCCTGACACGGTGACCCTCCAATAGTCTAATCCTACACATGGACCGGGAGTTCCCTTGTTTCAAGTATGCAAAGAAAGGGGGGGGGGAAAGAGATGGGGGATTAAAATAGAGAAAACCCCAATGGGCTAGGAGAGAGAAGAGAGAAGGGGGAAGTGCGAAAATTTAGATAAGAAGCCTACCTTATATCTTCTTTATTTTGCTTAGCTTTGCACGCTTTGCTTTACTTGTCTTGCTTCAATCTTCACTTCAATCTTCAAGAGTTCGTCTTCAATCTTCGAACCTTCAAATTGCAGCCGTTCGAGTCTTCAACGGGGGATTGGAGGCTAGTGTATTAGTGTATAGGGGTGTGTATAAGTGTATAAGAGGCTAGGGTTTGGAAAATCTAGAGAAGCTAGGGTTTTGGGAGTGTACGAGCTCTGTATATCGAGAATTAGGGTTTTTAGATTGAGTTTGCAGACCTTCTTCACACTAGAAGAGGCTATGTATTTATAGAAATAGGATCGACCTGCCGTCTGTTGCAGTGGCACCAGGCCAAACTTTCTCTTGGCGCCACTAGCAGTGGCACCAGCCAATTAGAAAAGTTTTAAGGTCGGTAAACAACGTATCTTTGGAAGATTTGGGAGCCTGTACTAGTGACTACCATGCAATTTTTAGCCTGGCTTCACTAAAAGTGACTTCGGAAAGTCCGGGAAGGATTTAAGTGACTGAGATTGGCCCAGAAAAGCCGAAAAAGGGCAGGATCACTTAGAATAGTGTCCTAGAGGTATTTGGCTTGAAAGATGAGGATAGGATATGTCAGAAGGGTTGACCGGGCCATTAGGGGCAAAATAGTCAACTGGACCGGAAAGCTACCGGGACGGACCCGGAATGTCCCGAAAAAAGACTCAAGATTTGAAAACATTATTCAGAATGTTCCCAAAAGCTTGCCGGTTTGATACCCAGAGCCGGTGTGGTTGGAAAAGGCGACCGGCCCTCCAGGGGCAAAACTGTCATTTTGCACTGGGTTTGCCGGAACTGACTCGGAATGATCCGAAAAGATAATGAAAGGTTGAGAACACTATAAGAAGCATTCTCGAGAGGCAACAGGTATGATACCCAAGGCCGGTGTGGTTCCCGGGGAATTCGAATGCCTAGGGGTAAAATGGTCATCTTGACCGGAAGGTCTCGGAATTGGCCCGAAACTGACTAGAAGGCACCTAATCATGCCGGATTACCTTTAAGACAATCTTGAAAGGTTGGACTTGTCGTTCTGAGGATTCAAATGTGTTCTCGAGAAACGTGTCGAAAAATGGCCCTAGGGGTAGTTTGGTCATTTTTCACCGAAGTGGGTTAGCAGGCACTGGTGTTGACCTGGGTTTTGAGTGTTTCCGCCATTCTGACGACGGTCACATGATACAGGGGTTTGTTGGTAATTTCCTATATTGACTTGTTTGCGAGTATTTTCGCTACTCTGACGGTTGCGATGTTTGCGAGTATTTCCGTTACTCTGTCGGTTCGCGATCATTCCCGAGACTGCCTGATCTCGATAAGCTGCTAAAGGGACTTAGTGCCCGAGAATCAACTTTCTCGAAAGGCGTGCCTAAACAAACATTTCTGCATTGGAGGGCTAGCAGGCGCCAAAGGTGGACCGTTCTACCATCTAGGGGATTTGGGGTCTCGTCCCAGTCGGTAGGTTTAAAGGGACTTATCGTTTCGAAGAGATTTTTTTTGAAAACGTGTCGGATCGTCTCGAGGAATCAACTGTCTCGAGAGAGGGGTTGGAATTGGAATTGGACTTAGAAAGGGGACTTACCATTTTCAGAAAGACGCGCCTGTTGGAATTGGAAAGGGGACTTACTGTCTTCGGAAATACGTGCTTGATTTGGAGTTGGAAAGGGGGCTTACCGTCTTCGGAAAGACATGCCTAATTTGGAATTGAAAAGGGGACTTATTGTCTTCGGAAAGACGTGCTTAATTTGGAATTGGAAAGGGGACTTACCGTCTTCGAAAAGACGTGCCTAATTTGGAATTAGAACAAACAATGCCCCTAAGGAATTTTGATCCTTTTGCCTCTATTTGGGCCCAGCGGGGCCTGCAAAGCGATGACTTGATGGGATTAGACTTAGAAAGTCAATTTGGATTGAAATATGCCCATAATGACTTGAACACAAGTCTAGACGAAGTGGAGACTGCCGAGCGGTCAAAAATAGGGTGCTTACATATCCGAAATTGAAATAATGCTCGTGAGCTTCCTTATTGCCTCACTAGCACTATCAAAAATTGAAGGGGAGAAGGCTGGCACATCCCCCAGGGGCCGAGCAACTATTGGGAGCACCTCAACAGTGACCGTGGCAGGTGCGGGGGGAAAGGGAGGTAAGGTCTTCTCAGTAGGAGAAGTGTCGCCCAATTGAGGAGTATCATCTTAGAGGACTATCGCTTTCCCTTTGCCCCCCTCCTCAGTGGTTGGGTCAGGGGTTTTCTGGCCAGATGCCAACTTGAACTGCTTGGCTAGAGCAGGAGGGTCGGCCCCTATGGTCAGCTTGGTCTTCTTCAGAAAACTTCTGTTCAGCGCCATCTCTTCCTCTTCATCCTCAGGTAGTTCAACCCCTTGATCTGCACAGTGCACATGGCATGGACGTCAAAACACGACAAACTACCGTTAAGCAAAAAATACAAAGTACTCACCCCTTGCACGCTCTGCCCTTAGAGCGTATTCTGTAGGCTTAGGGCCCAATAAGAACATACCCAGATTTTTGACATTCACCAAGGCACAGGCGTCAGTAACGCCATGCTCGATAGCTCGGTCTACCCTCTCCTTCAGCGCCTTGCTCAGAGTGGGGGCAACCCGGGCTAAAAGCCAGTAACCTAAGTCAGAACTTGACATGCCTAAAAATCTAATGACAAAAGAGAAAAACACCAGGGTTGGAGAGCGCACCCTTCTTAGAAGGCCACCCCCACTCTCGAGAGACTCGAACAAACTTCTCGTCCATTGTCTCCCAAGGTTGGTTCTCCCAGCCCTCACCGTAGATGAAGAAAACTTATCTTTCCACCCTTTGTGGGACGAGGGCAAGTCTTTTACCAGCACAATGCCCTTATTCCTGGCAAAGAAGTATCACCACCCTTTCTCTGGCTCAAACATCTTGTAGCAGTGTAGAAATTCACTTAGTGTGAGGCTGTCCTTGCCGCCACTACTCGTCTGCCACAACACAGTGCACACCAACAGAATCCTCCATGCGTTTGGCATAAACTGACCTAAAGCCAGCCCCAAAGTACCTATAATCTCCCTGATGGGAGTAGGGACGGGGAATCTAAGGCTGTTAACCAAAACGGCCTCATACACACAGATTTCCCCTGGTCGGGCAGAGTAGGCCTACTCCCCCCCCCTTCGGAATCCTATAGCGTAACGAAGGAGGCATCTGGTACTCCTTCGAAGTCCTCTTCATCCTTTTCTCTGTCATCACAGAGGACACCCCCTTCGCCGCAAAATTGAATTCCCTCACTTCTGGAACTACTATCGTCCCAGCTTCAGGGTCCACTCTCCCTCCAGAAGCCCTAGAAAGACCCACTGATAAACTTTTAGGGGCCCCGAGCCTAACCCTAACCAGATCCTGCGAAGGAGTATTCTCAGAATCTGACGATTGTACATCTCTCTTATCCATGGTTCCTATTAGATATCCCTTCCGCCTAGATTTGATTTCTACCCCAGCCAGTTTTCCAACCCACCTAAGCGACTTAGACACCGCTGCCAAACCCTTCGATGATTGCTCAAAACTACGAACTCATGAAGAACGGCGTAAAAGCTAAAAGCTATAACTAAGAAACTTACCCAGCCACACAACGAATCCTTTGGGGCAGTTGCAAATAGACACAGAAGCAAGCAGCACAGCAGAAAATCCAGCGAGTGCTATGAAAATCTCTAAGTATGGCGCATGCAAGGTGAACGCCAAAGGGTGTAACTGCCTAGGCTAAAAGCCTCCTTTTCGAAATCAACAACCTAGATTGGTTCATCGACCCATAGATCCGATGGCTGGCAGTCCACGAGTCACGTCACATTTTGGAGATCAATGAGAGCATCCCGCGTGGCAAAACGTCAATCATCGCCAACCTTAGTCATAAATACGCGTTCGGCACCATAAATGTGTTTCCACTTTACGAAGAGACATTCATCATCCCAGGAATTCCCCTTACCACAGTTGGGGTACTCAAAGAAATTGGGGGCAACTGATGGGGATCGATATGGAATCCCCCCATATCGAGCATGATCGAGCAGACCTCCTAGGACTGACTAGGAATTCCCTTGACCACGCTTGGGGAACTCAAAGGAATTGGGGGCAACTTATGGGGGTCGATCAGGAATCCCCCCATATCGAGAATAGGGCTCCCAGGGTACATGTCAAGCAAGAAGAGAATGGAGATCAACCCTGAGAGCTCCAACTGACTCGAGCACGACCGAGCAGACCCGCACCGAGCACGGCCGAGCAAACCATGCCAAGCATGACCGAGCAGACCTAGTATGGTGCCGACCATCTTCCCTACTACAGTACTAGTGAGGGCCACCACTAACAACCCAATCATGATAACATGCTATCAGCTTCACGACTTCAAATGTAACAAGAGGTGAGACCTTCCCCCTCTCTGACGCACACCTAAGGGAGCGCCACGTGTAAAGTCAGACAATCACTCCCCCACTACCCTGCCACCAGTCAGGTCCTCCAATGCCACGCTGCCACGTGGGGAGACAGCCATCTCTCACTATCTCCATGCATACAATGCCCTCTTAGGGCTATCAGAATACCTACTCATATAAAAGGAAAACTCATCTTCTCCAAAGAGATACGCAAACATAAACCCTAGCCGAAATTCTGTTAAAATATCTCCAGAAACCTAACTTTGGCATCGAAATGTCCTTAACAGGTACCACACTAGTGTCCCTCACCCCTTGCTTCCCCTCAAATCACTGGAGCAGCCCGTCGCCGGCCTAGAGATTGACCTTACAAGTTTACTGCTTTATCACCACATGTATTTTGTTTGGCGAAAACAATACAATGGCTTCTTAATTTGGCTTAGACCCTGTAGGAGAGAACTTTTGGTTACCTTTTTCTTGTTTTTCAGAAGTCATTTGCTGGCCTTCTCTCTTTAGAACTTTGTGTGACATTGATGTTTGTAGATGCACAACTCTTCCTTACCCTCTTCTCTGGCAACTTATTCCATAGTTTGGGGCAATTCAAAATCTGAATGGAAAATTTATTGAATGGTTCGAGAGAACTATGTGGCCTTACTACACCATCTCACAATGCATGTAGGCTCCTATTATATGATATGTCAAAATATTTTACCTAACAGACAGAATCTACGGGCATTATGAAATGAAGAGCAAAGTTACGTGGTGTTCCACGAGCACTGAATAGTTACTCCATCTTATGAGACACGTATATAGGCGACTCTAGTGACCAACACATACCAGCATTTTGTGATGAATTGAGAAAATTATTCTAGCTAGTATCATATTTTCTCCTTTTGGATCAACAAGACCAACTCCTTTAAAGTTAAGCTTTATGCCCATTTCACCACTATATTATATTTATTTTTTTTAAAATTAAAATCATGAGAACTTTACTAAGCCGGTAACAAAACATTGAATTTGTTTTCATGTTTTTATAATCTATCATGAAGTTTACTCAAAGCTACCTCAGACCAAAATGACCTAAGGAGAAAATCCTAGTTAATGTAATATTTTATTTTATTTTTTGTTTTATTAAAGGGTCAAAGTTATGGTGAGGAAATAGGTGAGTCAAACCATAAACTTGTGGCATGGGTGAGAGTACCACGGGCTAGCTCATCCTTCTCAACCCTGAAGTTAATTCACTGGTGCGATTCTTCAATTAAATTTAATTCTTTTTATTCTAAAAAATCAATGCTAGTGATGTCTACAAAATCTGCCTTTAAAACCATAGTGTTTATTCTCTTCACGTTGTATATTGAGGGGCTATGTCAAATCAAAAGGGTATCAAAGTTTGTGTGTGTATATAGAGAGAGAGTCTTCATTTAAAACCCTAATAATAGATAAAGGGGTTCATGTTATTTTTATTTTTATTTTTATATAAAAATGGTTCTGAAAATTTTAAAAATATTTTTTCTTTTATCCTAAAATTAGGGTATTTTATGAACAATTTCTAAAAACAAGTTTATCAATCATGATCTATTTGAAATTCTGTTTGCCAAAGTCAATTTTGACAACTTTTAGAAAAGGCAAACAAAAATCAGGAATCAAAAGTGTAATCAAACGGGTTTTAACCAAATGGTTGGACATTATGAGCTCATCCTTGCATTTCTTTATATATTTATACATATATATACACGTTCATCACGGCTAGTTCGTTTTCTTGGTTTATTTAATGATTTAGCTATGGTTTACTACTTAGATGGTTTTTATTTTATTACATGTAATTTATTAACAACCAATTTACTTGATAGTTTTAGCTGTTAGAGAGAGGTTTCTCAATACATCCCCTTTACTTGTAGCCGAGTATCTATCATAAATGGGCCAAAGAATTGCAGGCATTACAAACACAGTAATGTCATACAAGTATAATTTATATATAATAATTGTATACAGAGTCATCGAGTGTGTTTACATCTATTCATTGAAAACAAAAGGCCCATCACTGTTGTCAATATATATAATTTCTGTAAACTTAATATTTTCCTTATAAATATGTAATTGGTGAAGTTTACGAGTAAATGATATTAGAATTTGGATTCCATATCATGGCTTAATACATTTCAATCATGAATATTCGGCCACTGAAACAGTGGGTCAGCAAGGACTGGACCCACCTTTAAAGCAAAAATATCAGAACTTGATTTCTCAAAATTTTCTAGATTCCAGAGGGTAGTGACATGAACTATCAGAACTTGATTTCCAAAATTTTTCTAGATTCTAGAGGATAGTGACATGGACTAGTCCAAGTTCATTATGTTTGAAAAATTGCCTAGTCCAAAATTTTCTAGTCCATTCCCAAAATATCAGAACTTTATTTCCCAAAATTTTCAAACATAATGAACTAAAATGTGTAGTTTTAGCTAGGATAAAATGTTCCAAAAAAGGAACGAGAAACAAGGGTCATAATGATCCTAGAATTATGTTTTTACAGGACAAATTTGAACAATAATAAGCTAAATTTGATTAAACATATGATTATCAAAAAAAAATTACTCTCACATTTGAAGATACTTTAGTATCATCTATACAAACATACTCTTATCGTATCATATTTTAGAGCATACAATCTAATATATTTCTGTTTCTATTCTCGTTTCTCGTACTAAAAATATATATCTGCAACAAATAACATAGTTTCACCTCAAGCCAAATGACCATCGTTTTTTTTTCTCTTATCACAATTTCCTTTTTTAACTTTTCAAGCATTTCGTTAGACACCTTGTATGATACACATCCAATATGCCAAATGCTTAAGATAGCAGGGCTGGATACCCTAACAAGAAATCCGCCAAACGCCACAGCCTATCTTGCTTCCATGGCTTACCTTCCCAAAATGCCCTTCATAAAAAAGCTATTACCCAACACATGCGTCCAAGGAAAGAACCATGTGTGCTGATTTTGCTATCGCCAACCCCAAACACTGCCCTAGCTTGATGATACATTTTGCAACAAATTAATCTTGAACCAACATATAGTTTTTAACAATCTGATAATTAATATAGGAGATTTGAACTGTACAATGAGACTTTTGAGATTGCCATTCGTCATAATGTATTAAGATTTATTAAAGTCATTACATGCAAGTTCTTTTCCTTTTGTGAATTCTACACGAGTGGAACTTAAAAGAGTGTTCGTACATGAAAACCTGCTTTGGATTTGCTCAGTTGCTTTGGATTTAGCCGAGGACCATGAACCGCCTCCATCATTATTTGATGATCATGAACTCATAAACACTATGGGTCTAATCTATCCCTTGAAATCGAAAGATGATGCAACCGCCTAATCGAGAATTCGGAAAATTCGTCCCATACAATTCGTAGGCAGAAAAACAAAAAAAATTAAAGAGAATAACTTAACCTGAATTCACACGAGCCAACCATTGTCTGAAGTAATCAAATACCAAACAATGAGAATTTTTTATTATTATACAAAAGTCCACACAGAATGATGTGGGAATTGTATTATTAAATTTTGATCCGCAGTAATTGGCTTGGAGCTTCAAGTGAAAAGGATCACAATGAGATAAATCATTTTAAGTGAAAATTTTGTTTGTATATCACTACTCTTATTTGATGTCTGTAGACAAACCACATTTATGGATGGCCTCATGAACACCAGCTAGTTCATTATGAAAAAGAAACAAGCCAACTAAGCAATGTATATTAGATACACCTATTTTTAACTAGCCTTTTATCTGCTCTGGATTAGCCACCTAGATGGAGGCCAGTAGGCTTTGGCATTGGCACTTTACAGTACATTAATAAGGATAGAAAACATGTACATAACAGGACGAAAACCTTGTCACAGAGAAAAGCTCAGAGAATGTCCAAATGGACTACAAAGAAGTAGGAGAAATAATACTCAACGAACACAAGAATACCCTACATAGACATCCTATTGCTTTGTCACCTTTGAGCAATACCAAATATCCCGATGAAACTCTCTGCTGGAATCTGGACAATGGAATTATTTTCTCAATCACCCCAATAACCATTGGAGGAAACTAACCAAGTTCAGCTTCTTCGCGCCCTTCCAAAAGTCTGCCTTCTCCTCCTTTGTTGCCTCCTTCCAAAAGTCTCAACGAACCATTCGTGATGCCTTCCGGTTAGATTGTGCCCAATAACCAACCCAACTGTGAGTCCACTTCCATATCCCAAGATTATGACAATCCAATCGATTTTACTGGGAAACTCTGCATCATCTTTGTCTTGTTGAAAAGTTGAAGGTGGTGGTGGAGATGCCTCTGAATTTTCACATTTCTTTGACAAAGGGTATCCACATAGTCCTGAATTCCCCTCAAACGAATTGTTCTCAAATGTATTAAATTGTGGCCCTCGAGGTATAGGCCCCGTAAGATTATTATGAGAAACATCTAAGACTGCAAGGAATGTGAGTTGGGTAAGTTCTTGAGGAATCTTCCCTGAAAGCATGTTTTGACATAGACCCAATGATTCTAGATTCGTTAGGTTCCCCATGGATGATGGGATGCGGCCAATAAGTTCATTGTTGGAAAGGTTAAGCAATTGAAGCCCCTTGAGATTTCCCATTGATTCTGGAATCTCCCCTCCAAATTTGTTGCTTGATAGATCAATGGCTACAAAGGCACTTTGTATCTTCTCATACAACCTTTGTGTGCCTTTGTTAGTGATTGTAATGGAATAACTATAATTCTGTTCCAGCACAATCGCTGTATGTTGACTATCATTTGTTAAGAATTGAAAACCTATATTTAACTGCATATATGTAAAGCTTTGTACGTGGATCATTTTCATTGCCTTCCACTTTTGGAAGTACTCTGAAGGCAAGTTACCCGTGAAACCATTATGAGAGAGGTCAATGATGCGCAGCTTTGGAAACTCTAGACCGATATCAGGATTCTCAATGGCCCCGTGGAATTTGTTATATCGCAAAACAAGGACCTGTAACTCTAGAAGAGTTCCCAACCAAATAGGAAAAGTATCCTCTATTTGATTATTTTCAAGAACCAGAATCTCCAGCTTTGTACAATTTGCCAACGATCTTGGTACTTGCCCCTGTAATTCATTTCGACTCAAATCAATCATCTTCAATTTGTTAGCAGCCGTGAACATTTCAGAAATAGCGCCTTGGAAGCTGTTGCCACTTAGATTCAGGGATATCAGAGAACCACTAATGCTAGCCAAGCATAGGGGAATTGTGCCACTGAAGTTGTTATTAGACAAATCAAGCTCGGAAAGAAAAGTATTGTGGCAGATTGATGGTGGAATTTCTCCACTCAACATATTACCTGGGACATTATAAAGCCGGATGGACTTTGGTGGAATTGGGAGTGATCCTTGCAACCTGTTGTATCCGAGGTCCAGCGCAAGTAGAGATCCCCATGGAATGATCGCTGGATGCTGCTCAAAGCCTGTCAGATAGTTGTGACTAATGCCAAGAATCGCCATAGTTTCTCTGGTTGAGTTCCACATCCAAGTTGGTATTTGGCCGTGAATTTCGTTAGAGGAAAGTCTTAGCGCGAACAATTCATCTTGGGATTTCAGGAAATCTGGGAACTCCTTTAAGTTACACGCTTTCAATGCCAAAATATGAAACTTTGGAAGGGTAGCATTCGTATTGTTTTTGGTGAGCACTGTTAATTTATTTTCGGATAGTAGAAGCCAGGACAGGTTTCGGAGCTGAAGAAAAATGTCTAGCTCCACTGTAGCACTCAAGTTATTTGAGGAGAGATCAAGGTATTCAAGACACTTGAGTTGAGAGAATGAGCTTGGAATTGGGCCCTGCAATTGGTTTTGCTCTAGTTTCATAACTGTAAGCTGAGTCAGATTACCCATTGAAGCAGGAAGTGTGCCAGAGAAATGGCATTCACTGAAACCCAAATAATTTAAGGATCCAAGATTACCTATAGAATGTGGCAGTTTACCAGAAAAACTAGTACTATCTAATCTCAAATCCGAAAGGGGGCTAGTATGGTGAAATTCTGGCAAATGACCGGTGAGATCAATATTGCCGCTCACAGTTAGATACTGTAAGTTTGGTAGCAAGAAAATGCCTCTTGGGAATTCTCCGTACAACAAACAATCTTCGAGAGCAAGACCTGTCAGTGAAGAAAAATTTGCCAAGATATGAGGTACGGAAGAATTTATGTTCACGCCGGAGAGATAAAGCTCTTTCATGTTGGTTAAGTTCTGAATAAGGCTTTTCAAACTGGGTTTTTCAAGTTTCAATAAACCATGAGAAGAGAAGGGGTCCAAATTTGTAGACAGATCAAGGGAAGCTAAGTTGGATAATTGTGAGATTTCTGAAGGGATTTGACCGAAAAAAGCAGATTGGGATAGGTTGAGACTTGTTAGCCTCGAAAGATATCCCATTTCAGATGGGATTTTAGAGTAATTGAAGTGGTTGTCTGCAAGGTTGAGCCTCTGAAGGTGGACAAGACTGAAGAGGGTGCTGTTGGAGTTAATAGAACCATAGAGAAAGCTGCTACTGAGGTCGAGGCCAATCACATGACCAGTGATCTCATCACACTCAACACCATGCCATGAGCAGCAATCACTATGTTCACCTTTGAGCTTCCATGATTCCACTTTGGGATAAGCAGAATGGTCATAAGAAGCAGACTTGTTAATGGCAAAGCTATGCTTGAGCTGCAGCAAGGCTGAGCTCTCGTCTTCATGGCACTGTGGCTGCATGATAGAAGAGGAAGAGTTAGTCCTCAAAATAATGAGATAAAAACATGAGAACAAGAAGAGCAAGCGCTTGAACATGAGAAGATACAAAGATGACTCCATAATATGTCTTTAATCAAGTTTCTTTATAGCAATTTTGGACGAGCAAGCCAGCCTGGGAATGATGTGCTTTTATAGTTAGGATTCGACTCTCACACTTGCAATTGTGACACCATTGAGAAGTCTTCAAAACAATGAATGCTACATAGAAAAATGTTTACCCAAGCTAGGAATAATGTATCCGGGGCCCTCCAAATTCCTCAAAGTCACTGCCATTGCGCTTGGTCAATGTGAAGATGATGTGAATTGTCACTGCCATCACTCAATGCTGTGTTCTGTCTATTTTTATCCAGTTGAATGAGTTCATCTTCAACGGTCCAAAACAGTGATTTAAATCCCAGATAAAAAGTCTTTGCTTTAAAGGCGGACTAGTTCTTGTTGACACACTAGTTCAGCGGCCAATTTATGCTTGAAAAGTATTAAGCAATGATTTAGAATCCAAATTCTAATATAATCTAAATCATGAAGATATAAGTAGCTAACTAACATCACTCTCTAAAAGGAAAATACTACGCTTACAAGAATTTGATATAAAAGGATGTGATAATAGTATTTTGGCAGTTACATATGAATAACATATTTGGGCTTTTATTTTTGAAGGAATACATGCAAATATATCACATCATTTTGTATGAAAATTCTATATGTAAGTCCACTTTAAAATAAAACACTCATACGATGACTCTTAATTAAAAAAAATTACCATCATTGTGCCACGTCATTCTGATAGAATTTTTTAAAAGAATAACATTTTTCCGATAATATATACATGTATTAGGCCTATTTGTGGTGGATAGTCTGGATGTAATTGGGGGGTATGTATTGAGAAACCTCTCTGTAATAGTGAGTTTAAACCCTTTTGATATGACAGTGGTCTATCCACGTCTAACGAGAAGAGAAAAAAAATTAAAGTTAAGCGCATATTTTGCAGGGATCACTAGAATTGATTTTTATAGAGTAAAAGAATTAATGCAATAGTTTAAAAAATCGTACCAGTGAATTAACTTAAGGGTTTCTGCCTTTGGTCGGTTATTTCCATCTGAGGTAGCCATGAGTGAACTTTATGATAGATCATAAAAACATGAATATTAACTACGAAAGAGGTGATTTATAATGCGGTAATTACATTTTATTACCTTGTGGTTTGAGTCAAAATCATATGACTTTCTTATAGTTTAAAAGTGAACACATGATCACTATGTGATTTGAATTTTTTTATAAAATAAATAAAAACTGTTAAATTTAACAGAAATTATATTATAGGAATATTTTTGTCATTTTATCTTACCAAATTAGAACATCAAAAAGGTGATTTGATTATTTTATGCCAAAATAAGCGCTTCTCTATAAAGGATTTTTTTTATTATTTCATCAAATCGTCTTTTTAATATTTTATTTTGGAGATATAAAATGACAAAAATACCCGTATAATAAATTTTTTATTAAATTTAATGGTTTCTATTCATTTTGCAGATAAGTCCAAACTATAGGGAGGTCATATGTTCACTTTTAAACAACAAAAAGATCATCTAATTTTAGATCAAATCACAAAAGGATAAAGTATAATTATCCCTATAATTTAAATGCTTTTTCACAAATTCGTATGATTTAAATTTAGATATAAAAGACAAAAACAAAAAAAGAAGTGAAAGATGGTGGTAAAACAGACGTAAGCTTTACAATCTCATACTATGTTTGAATGGTCGCGGGGGAAGTGGTCTACGACTCTACGGGCACCAATTGAAATTTTGCTGCTCAAACACTGCACAATTTAGTTTTAGAGAATATTTTGTCAAGAAAAATATTATTTTTGTTATTTTATCAAATCATCTTTTTAATATTCTAGTTTAAAAATATAAAATAACAAAAATACCCGTATAATAGAATTTTCATTAAATTTAATAGTTTCTATTCATTTTGCAGATAAGTCCAAACCACAGGGAGGTCATATGTTCACTTTTAAATAGCAAAAGGATCATCTAATTTTAGCTCAAATCACAAGAGGATAAAGTGTAATTACCCCTATAATTTAAATGCTTTTGCACAAATTCTTATGATTTAAATTTAGATATAAAAAAAAAAAGTTAAAGATGGTGGTAAAACAGATGTAAGCTTTACAATCTCATACTATGTTTGAATGGTCGCGGGGGAGTGGTCTACGACTCTACGGGCACCAATTGACATTTTACTGCTCAAACACTGCACAATTTAGTTTTAGAGAATATTTTGTCAAGAAAAATATTATTTTTATAAAAAATTCTACTAAATTGATAGTAGCAATTATATTTTTGCAATTAAGAGTTATTATAATAATTATTTTGATTTAAATCAAAATATAATTTTTTTTATTTTATAATATTCTACCCTTCTGGCAATCCATCAAAAAATGTTGGTTAAGACGTTGAGTTGCCCCACAACATCGAGTTGACAGTCAAGAGGATATTTTCCACACCAAAAAAAAAATAAAAAAAAATAAAAATAAAAATAAGAGGGTAAGGGTCATGCTTTCTCAAGTATCAATGTCACACTACCTTTGTTTGTGGGATTAAGAGCATCGGATTGCATGTCTCGTATGTGGTTCCCACCTAATCCTTGTTTATAGAAAAAAAAAAGAGATAGAGGATTACCTCTCCCAATTATAATCTCTCAAAATAGACGATGAGGCATTTCATAGGAGGGGTGGGATGCCATATCCTCAAGAAGAAGGTATAAAATGACAATTTTATCCACCCCTCACATTATTATATATATCACATTTTTATAATAACATACTATATTAGGAGCAAAAAAATAATTTCATGTATTTTTTTATTTCTTATTTGATTTTTATTAGACACAACAAACATAGTATTATTTATCTCATTCGTCATCCCACACTAAATATAATACGAGTAATCTCTCATCACATCATGATATTACTTAGCATCCATCATCACTTTCCTAATATCACAGTATCACTTATCTCCTATTTTTTAAACACGAGAGACCAACAAATGACTTACAAAAACAAAATAAAATAAAGGATTTAAAAGTCCACACTTTTTACTTCTTAAATTGTTTGTTTTGTCTAGTGTCGACTTTAAAGTGCGATATTATAATGTGTTAGCCCAATAGTGCAACTCAAGAAGGGGGTAAATTAGGCTTCAAAAATAATTATAAATAATTTTAACTAAAAACTGATTAAGTAATCTACTTAAACAATGTAACAGTAAAATCGAAGTGTGTGTGCAATGTATTCAGACAATCTCAAATAAAAAATGAAAAATAGAACACAAAATGAACACAATGATTTACCGATGTTCAATCATAACAAGTGACCTACATCCTCACCCTCAAAACTCTCTTGAAAACTCTTCCACTATATAATGAAAAATTACAAAGCAAGTCCTAGTTGACCAAGTGCCTATCTCATTTTTCATAAGAACTCTTTCCAAGTTCTCAAATCTCCTCAAGTGATTTTGTCCAAACTTTACTCAAACTAACAAGTGTTTTTAACAAGAACACTCAAACTCACAGGTTTAGAAACCCACCCAAATAGAATAAATGAGATTTACACAAAGTATCTCTATCAAAAAGTGGATGGAATCAATGTAAGATCAATAAAAATCCCAATAGCTCAACAAAACAACTATAGCAACTAGGGTTTATGTTTTCAAATTTGATTCTACACTTGTGTGTATGTCCTCTCTTTGTATATGTATTATGGGGATCTTATATATATGCCTTAACTTTGATTCTAGCCGTTAGAGGTAGTTGGGATTGCATTAAATGCAAGATCACAACTTCAGAACGTTTAAAAATATTACAGTTATAGTGGCATGGGTCAATCCTTTGGCTACAAGTGTTGACACATTTTTGTTCTAAACACTGCTCTTTAAGCAATCTGTCTTCATGTGTCGACTCGTGATGAACCAAGTGTCGACTCTTTTAACTTTTAGTATATATCTCTAAGGCATTGTAGCGATGTGTCGACTCTTCTATGCTCATGTGTTGATTCCTTTAATGATATCTTCGAACTCATGCAATCTATCTCGATGTGTCAACTCATGTAGGCTTATGTGTCGTCTTTTTTAAGGATTTTTCAAAGTCATACAATCTGTCTCGATGTGTCGACTCCTGTAGGCTCATGTGTCGACTCTTTTAAAGATGTTTCAAAATCATGTAATTTGTCTCTATGTGTTGACTCCTGTAAAACTAAGTGTCGACTCTTGGAGAGGATGTGTCAAATCTTGCTAATTTCATATGCTCAAGTTCAAGCCACTGTCTTCATGTGTCGACTCCTAGAGTAGATGTGTCGACTCTTGCCAATTCCATAGGCGTCATTGTATAAGATTTCTTCAACTTTCTTCCAATCCTTCAAGCACTTCAATGATATTCCAAATTAGGCTTCTAAGACTTGAAATGTCTCATTCTATGCAAGTTATTCTTCAAAAACTTCTTTAATCAGTTATGACTTCACTTGGTTTGTTAAGACTTCATCAAATCTTCCAAAAGATCTTTCAAAACTTATGATATTCACTTCACTTGATCTTTAACACCTTCAATCTCTTCGAGATGGAATCATTTTAACTTGATTACATCTAAGACTCTTCAATTCATATAACTTCTTTCATCTTGTTTAAGGTTTCAACACATTCTTCAAATCTTCTTGACAAGCTTCACAAATTTTTCGATGTATTCAAGATATTAAGCTTCAAGTCATAGTCTAATTAATACATAATATAATCTGCACATTATGTAAAGTAATTAGACATTTAAACAAAATTTTGTTATCATCAAAATCAATGCATGAAGTCAACAAACTCTTTTTTTTTTTTATGATTGACAAAACTTTTCAAAACATAAATAATAAGCTTAAGTGTGTGTTGGTGCAAAAGTATAGAAATTCATACCTGAATTTACTCCTCATTTTCTAAGAAATTTATTACTCCCCCTCACTTAATAAGTTTTAAGCTCCCCCTTACTTAAGAAATTTTAAGTCCATATAAAGCAAGCAACAATAAACCTTCTCTCCCCCTCTTTTGAGAAGTTCAAGCACTTGGTGCTTTTTATCAAATAACAACAATAACAATATTTTTACTTTTCTCCTCTTTTTTGACAATCAATTAAAAAGAACTAAAAATACAAGTAAAAGACATGTAGAATAACAAAAAATCTTAAAATAAGATTAATATTACGAAGAAGTGAGCAAGCAAAGTAATTGAATCAACCAAGCAATCAACAAGTTGCAAACATTCACAGTAAAAATGTCATACAACAATAATATATATTACGTATCAATAGGTGTTAAAACATCTAAACATTCATCATATTACATATCAAATGTTTTGAAGATGACATACCATCCTTTTAAACTAATATAATCAGAAAATAAACATATTAAAATGAGAATGCAGATGTGGGGTTGCTTTAAGTATCTTTGGGGAAAAGATGAAAGTGATGGTGTGAGTTCAACTGGGTTTTCTAGAGTGTTGGAGAAGCTCTTCCCAAGTCTAGATCTCAACCTATGTCTATGGTAGGTTCTAGTTGGAGCAAGAGATTTAGGGACTGAAAAGGCTCCAGCTGTCTTGTCTTTCTCAGTTACCTCCTTTTTTTTTCTCCAGAATCTGGTTCTTGTTATGTTGGTTCCTCTCCCTTTCTTCGTCCTCTTCTTTCGCTTCTTTTTCTCCCTCACCTTCTTCTTCTTCTTTTTCTTTATTATCCTCTTGATATTCAAATTCTGCTGTTAGTGAATTAAAAGGTTGGTAATCCATACTAACTACTTTCTTGATATACTTGCTCAGATGTTCAGTGGAGATGTTAATGGCCCTTAACAGATCTGTCTTCATTTTCTGGCTATCATTGACAATAGCTCTTACTTTGGTTTCTAAAACTTCTAGCCTCATAGCTCCATTGTCAACTTTTGCATCTATTTTGGCAAGCATTTTCTCATTATATGTCTGCATTCCTTTCAAGATTGCCAAGAGTAGAGACATATCCACAGATCTATTAGTTGGAATAAGTCTCATGGTAAAAAATTCCCTTAAGGCATCCTTTGTTTTAGCATGAGATTTCTCACTCTCTTTAACTTGTTTGTCATTTGCAAGTGCAAAGCCTTCACCCTTCTCCTTCTTAAGAGACCAAATCTTGTTCACTTTATGATAACTCATTCTCTTGAGGGTTTTCTCATTATATTCATAACACAAAAGTTTAAGAGCCTTCTTCTTTCTCTTGTCAAGTCAATGTTAAAGTGCCTAAACATTTTGGTTAGAAGCATCCCATAAGGCATACTCATTTTTCTTTGGAAGGCTTTCAAAATGTGATCTTTAATAAACATGGCTAAGTCAATTTTGGTGTTGCTAATGTAAGCCCAAAGAAAGAATAATTCATTTCCATAAATGAATTCAAACTTTCCACCTTTAACAATTAAAATCTTACAAATGAAATGGTAGACAAGCCTCAGGTCCAAAGATAGGTCCTTGGTTAAGGGTTGAATACTTGCAACAATTTCTTCTCTATAGAGAGCAGACAATTGAATTTTTCTATCTACCTCTTTTTTTTTAGTTTCACCACCACTACCAATTCCTAGAATATGGCAAATCACATCTTTAATGATGGTGAATGATACGCCTTTTACCCAACTATCAATGTCATGGGTGCTAAACGCTCTATTGGCATGGGCATAAAACTGCCCAACTAATTCGGGATACACATCTTTCTTAATTTGTGTCATTAATTTTCAACCAAGAACATCTAATCCAAACTCAAATTCAAAATTCTCCTCATTAAAAAATTAAAAATTTATCCATCTACCATTCGAAATTGGCTTCAAAGAAAATATGCAGTAATATTTAGTTTCAACCTCGTTGCTAGAAAAATACGTCTTGTTCCTTTCAATCTTCCCTTCATCTTGAGTGGTTTTCTTCGATTTCTTCTTCTTCTCATACCCCATAGAGGATTCCCTATGATCTTTTCTCTTTTTACTTCTACCCACCTTGGGTGTTGACACTTCTAGGATTTTCTTCCCTTTCTTTGTCTTGTCAGATTTTGATACCATAGAAGATTGATGAAAGGCTTAATGAAGATTGGGAATAAGTTTGAAGGAATCAAAATAGATATATAATGAAAGTTAAGAGTGATTTGTGAAGAGATTTTATGGTTCTTGGCAGTTAGAGAGGCAGTTCGTCGAGAGAGACTGAGAGAGATGGACATTTTTGATTTTATCGAATAAACAATGAGCATTTAAAGTTACTGAGCAACCGCACAGAAGGGTTAACTCTTTGCTTCAAAGAGTCGACTCTTTTCTTGCAGAATTGTTTCTAAGCTCTCTGTTAAAATGGATCGACTTTTGATATTATAAGGGTCGACTCTTTTCAACAGAAGCTAACATAAACTATTCTTAAGAAACAAAGGTCGACTCCTTGAGATCAGTGGTCGACTCTTCCTTTATGAAATGCAGAATATGACTTATGAATAACATGTAACGCATCAAATAGGTATTCCATCAATTTTAAAGATTCAATAGCATTACTAAACATGAAAAACATATAAATCAATCAAGATATTGAATTACTCATTTTCAATTCTCTTCTAATCATACAAAATCTATTTTCACTCAATGACTCAAGTTAGTTCTTAGTGCTTACAAAGTCAAGTTTAATATCACATTTTTACACATAATCCCAAATAAAATGATGTCTAATTTTAATATACTTTGTGCGAGAGTATTAAATAGAATTTTTGATCAAATTAATAACACTTGTGCTATCGCATCTAATGTGAATGTGTTCAAAAGTAAATTCAAAATCCTCTAATTGGTGTTTAATCCAAACTACTTGAACATAACAGCTTCCAACTGCAATGTACTCTACCTCAGCTGTGAAAAGTAAAAATAAATTTTGTTTCTTAAGGTTCCCTATCCCTCTTCCCTCCCAGCAAGCAAATTTATGAGTTTGATACATCACATACCAATTTCTAACAGTCATTATCGATCACTTCCTCAAATCTCACGCAAGTTCTGCTACAATATCAATTCTCAAATGTGAAATGAAGCCGCCATTACGAGCTTATGCATGAGCAATACATGCATGCAACTTCATGAACCCACGCACTCAATTTTGTCCCAACTACGGCCTCCAAACTCCTCAAATTAAACTCAATACAAGCTTTACCCAAATTCCAATTCAAGTTAAATACCAATGTTACTAGCACAACCAAAAAATGAAGACGAGTGTACCATTAACCAAACAATAACTTTAATCTTAATTACTCGCAATCATCCTATATACGATGCAGTAAAACTTTCAAAATATTTGAGCAAAGAACAAAGCACAAATGATTGCAGTGTTTTGGTACCCTCCCTCCTCTTTACAAAATCACCATGACAACTCCACATACAAAGACATGAGAGGTATCTGCAGGTTGCTGCCGCTACTCTTTTTTCTATTTTCCAATTTCAAAGAAAAGGCTACTACTTACTCGTTATTCTGACTGCCACCCCAGCGACAATATCTTTATTAGTACCTCGAACGGCTTCTTACCCTGCAACATTAGCTCTCCTGTCAGTGCCGGGGTTGTGCACAAAGGTCAAACATCCCAAATCAGCAAAACAAAAATAGAAATCATAATATCACCTGGGAGAGCGAGAGTGGGAGATGGAACGAGAGTGAGAACGGGAAAGGGAGGGAGAGCGAGAGCGGGAACAAGACCGTGAATGAGAACGGGAATCATATCTTCGAGAACTCCTGCTTCTACTTGGACTTCTGCTCCGCCTATATCTTCTGCAGTAAGCAACAAATGATTGCATCCCGTGATGGAAACATTCAGTCAATAAAAATGACGTCACTAACAGCACACAGCCCATTCACCTCACAGGAGAGAAAAAAAGGGGGAAAAGTTGGGTGGGGGTGGTGAAATCAAGCATCTTTACTGATCTCAACAAACATCAGCTTTCTGATTAAAAACTAGCATTTCTGTAGAAAAAACACACACCAAGTAGAAGAAATCACAGCTTCTCGATCTCAACTTCCCCCCAGCATCTGAGCCGGAGCTTGTCCCCGCCCCCCCCCCCCCCCCCCCCCCCCCCCCCCCCCCCCAAAAAAAACCACCACTTTCGGGGGAGGAAGACCTATTTAATGAAAAGGACACAATGCCCATAGTTAAGGGAGTAGCAGAAAGTGTGTCATGTTACTTCACCAAGATACATTCATCAAAAAGCTCATTTCAAACTGGCTCCATTATAACCAATGTTGTCTAATTCACATGGTATACAAACTCATCATAGAAAACATCATTGTGTAAAAATCATCAACATAGTTGTTCTTACGATCCAATTCACTTACATCTCAATATGTTGGGTAGAAATCAAATAAACTGAATTAACAGTTTCTTGAATCTCATCCACATCAATTGTAAACAAGGTCTAGCAGCAGACATCTTCATCAATGCCACCGACACTTGCTTTCTTTCTTAGTTTTGTTTTTTTCTTAGTTTTTTATTTTTTAGTTTAATCTTTCTTCTCTTGTTTTAGGATTACAAATAATTATGAGTTTCATTTTCAGGTCACGATGTATGTAACATCCTAATAGTAAACAACATTCCTAACTTCACAATTGGACATTTATCTTCCACTGCAAATTTGTTAGGGGCTACAAGTAAACCAGTGACAACGTGCACACCTAGCAACAGATCTGGTATCACATTTTGGATAATATTGCCTGTTCTAAACTGGCATGGCTGTAAAAGTGGACAACCCAAATCAATCCCCATTGTCCAAACAATTATATACAGTTATAATATATCTATTACTTTACAGAATGTTATGCATTTTTTAGCTAATATATTCCCTTTGTTATTATACTTTTATGTCCTTCTACATGTACTTCAGATGAATAGGACAGACTTGTCTAAATTGGTTGCCCAGACCCAGCTTTGATTTGGCTAGCCTGCTGTGTCTGGACATATATGCCATAAAAAATTTTTTGTCCAGACCAGAATGAAAGCAACTTGGACAAGTTGAAGAAAATATGACTTAACCCACAGCCTAATAGTTTAGAAATAGCATCTGCAGTAGGGATAGCCATTACTTGACAACCCCAATTCCAATATTTTATTTAACTATGTTTATTTCAATTTTTAGTGTTTTTTTTCCTTTTTCCTGGATTTTTTTTTTGGTTGGCGGGAGGTGGGGGGCTTTACAGTAATCCCAACGCCTACTCAAAAACCTTAAATACCAACCATCAGAGGTTGGTGGAAGCATCATTTTTGGCATCTCAACTCCATCTAGGGACATGATCAGAAAGGATTAAGGGAGGCCATGGCTCCAAGTAGAGCAGAACGGTGAATTTGGATACAACCAAAGTAGTTGTAATTAATGCTTTGTTGAGTTCAACTCCATCAAAACCATATCATCTATTACATAAAAAGACTCAAAACATACCTTTTTGCCTTTCTTCTCATGACACAAGCAGTAATGATAGGAAACTTAACTTCCCCATAAAGGTATAACATGCTAAAGAACTAATTTATTAGAAGCAAGAAATTGCAGTCCCCGCAAAGTAAACTCAGAATGATGCTTCATTCAACTCAACAAAGCTTTAATCCCAACTTCTTAGGTATGCTGCCTAAATCCCTTCTCTAGTTAGCTCCAACAAGATTCTAGAGCCAAGTCCTAAACCCAGATCATCTTTGAAACAGTTGCCATCAACATTCCAAAAGTGATGATCTCCTAGGCGGAAGATATAATGCACTACCATGCAGTGCAACTGGATCACATATTGAGCAGGGTATTATGCTACCTGGGAGGAGATCGACTGCAGCTTCTGCTGCGGCTTCGACGCCTATGTCGACTTAATCGGCTTGTTTCTGCAAGTTTTTCAAGCCTCTGGCGCTCCTGTTCTCGTTTCTTGGCCATTTCTATAGCAGTATCTTTCTTAACTGTAGGAGTAATCAATTAGGACAAAATGATATATAGATATATGAAGAAAGAGAACAAAATTCAAGGGGGAGATAAAAAGAAAAAAAAAGAACAAAAAAAGGAATTAATAAAAAAAAACCACTTTCTATCAAGCTCCATCACTGCATGGAAACAGATAATATTGCATAGCTGCTTTACTACTAAAATGCAGATAAAGTAGGATATACTTTGTTTGTTGAGTTGCTTGCTCATAATTCGTTTAAGTCGCTCTTGAGGTGTTTCCTTCTTCTCCACTTGTTTAGAAAGGGCCCCACTACTAGTAGACTTACTTAACTTGGCTAATGCCGATGAAGTGCTGCCCACAGAAGAAACATAGCAAACAAAAAGAAGCAGAACAATAAAATCCTCATTATCCACAATTGCATAGCTGTTAAGTTATGAACACGCATTTAAACCAAAAATCATGAGATACCTCACTTGTGGCTTCAACACTTTAGTATTCTTTTCCTTGTCAAGGGATACGTTGGAAGCAGGATCAATATGCAGGGCCTCAAGTATATGACCAGATGATGGCCTGCAGAAAAGCATAAGCATTAGACACACCCATTTCAATTCTTGTAGGCAACTTGGACACATTGATACAAAAGTCCATTTCAGGGGGAAAATGAGCTTCAAAAGGAAGCTTGCTTCCCTCTCCCTCTCAGCAGTTATGCTGATAACCTAAGCCTCATATATTCTAAACCACAAAACTTTGCCTCAGGTGACATGAGGGAGGATAAGCTGCAGCAGATTAAAGACTGTCCAATCTATCGTTGCAAGAATTAAAGGTCGAGTGCTCCGACCGGTTCAACAAATCAGCTTGGGATGGAGGTGAAGGTGGTGGAGAGAATCCTTCAAGCTTTGGTTCATCCACATCAGCAGATCCCCCAAATTCAGTGATATACTCTATTTTAGAAGCCTTTGATTTGCTTCGATGACCATCATCAGAATGCACACCGCGAGCATAGCGCCTAGAGTGCGATGGGGAGTATGACCGTGACCTTGATCTGGAACAGCCAACATAAAATAGAATAACATTCATATAACAAGATTTGTTTCATTAGAAAGAACCCACAAATAACCCCCTCGTCCCTCCACCTGCCCGCCCCCCCCCCCCCCCCCCCCCCCCCCAAAAAAAAAAAAAACAAGAAACTGAAAAAAAAAAACATAACACACCTTCTAGAACGAGAATAAGCCTCATAAGTTGGACTTCGTCTGGGCTCCCTGCAAATTATGGGAAACATTAATTACATAAGCATAACACAATACTCAGTTCAACCATTGCGCACCTGGAGCTTTATATGATTTCTGATTCTTATAAGACGACTCACCAAACAAATGAAGAAAGATAACACATTATTATTCACCTGTAAGGATCATGATGAAGTACACGAGTGCTGGTAATCCGGGAAGCTTCTCTTTCTCTCTCTCTTTCTATTTGAGAAGCCTTCCTCCTTTCCTTGCGACTAAGCTTCCTCTGGAGAATTCAAAAAGTACCCAGCAGAGACCATGTTAGCAAAATTGCAGATTTCCAAAACAAAGTGCCACAATTTACAGTTTTGACAAACTTACAATAGAAGGATCCCCCTTGACCACTTCTTTTTGCCTCTTTTCCTCCTCTTTAGCTTTCTTATCCATGTAAACAAGCCAACCATACCTCTTGACACCAAATTCTTTTGCAAGTTTTTCCATCTCGTCATCATTGCTATCGTCGCTGTTAAAATCCTCATCATTGTCATCCTCTTCCTCCTCATCCTCCTCCTCCCCCTCCTCATCACCATCTGAATAATGAGTATCCTCTTTTCCATCCCCTTCGTATGAGAAACCCACCTGTGAATATGAACCCTTGCTTGCTGGAGCCTGAGCCAGATGAGATCTACCAGACACGCAAAGAAACATGAGATGTCATATGAAGAATTACTCATGAAAGAACTACACACATTCATTTGTTAACCAATACCTTCTACATGTTCACAAGCGGAAGGCAAGACTAACCATTATTGCATAAAGCTAAAAGCCTAAAACAAAGTTCAGAAAAATGAATATACTTAAAACACAACAGTTGTCATTCCACAATGCAAAGAAAACAAAAGGGAGAAACCAATCCCACATTTTATTCAGTTATGTATGCATGCTTGAAGAACTCGTAATAGATTACAAGGCTAAATAACAAAATATAATTCAATAGAAAAAGAAAGTTCCATGAGAACAAAAAAGTTCGAACCTGTCAGATCCAAATGGAGTAGCAACTTTTGCCTCCATCTCTTGAGTCACATGTTGCAAACCCTCCTCATCAGTAACTGTTATTAGACAACACTTTGCTTGTAAAACTGTTATTAAATAAACCCTTGCCATAAGAATGATTCAAAGAAGCATGCATGGTAATTGCCTTGGACTGCCTTGTCATAAAAAGAAGTTAGATAAAGTAAAATATAGAGAGAGAGAGAAAAAAAAAATCTATGAATTCAGCACATGATCAAAACCAAAAAAGTACCGACATCCTCTACGCCGATGCTTAATTAAATCCCGATAACGCTCAAAACTAACAAACTCTTCTAATTCTTCTTCTTCCTCTGTTTTCTCAGTGGCCCGGAAACGTCGAGAACTAGAATCTCGAATAAAATCGAGAAGAGCGCGGCCATCAAATCTGTAAAGCGTAAAGAGGATCTGTAAAGCAGAACATCCTCCCCACACACAAACGCACAGAGAGAGAGAGAGAGAGAGGCAATGCACCTGTCAATCAAAATATCTTCTTTCCCATTCCAAGGTATCCTGAGATAGAAGACAGAGATATCTCAGATCAAGATGTAAAAATAGACACTCAACCATGATGGCATCTGGAACAATTAAGACAAGCTGATTACATGACAAGGGATATGACTTTTGTACTTTGATAAGTATAATAGTATTGAAGAAAAGGCACCAAAGGAGCACCACACGAGTACAAAAAGGAGATACAAAAGAAAAGACATAAATTCTCTATACAAATGGTACTCAAAAGTTAAGAAGCACGGACATGTGACATGGACACGGCAATTTTCAAAAAATGCAAGACTTAGCAAAATCTATATTTTGTATGAGTTATATATATATATATATATATATGAATATTTTACTTCAAGAAAATAGAAGAAATTACAATATAACACTAATTAAAATTAAAAATCATATATTCCGTAACTTAACCACCAGATTATGTATAAATTCATTTTTTTTTTTTCTATTTTACAGTTGGATGCTAAGTTATTTCCTTCAAACTTGCATGCGTTTCATGTATGTTTAGCGCTGGACACGTTAGTCGCTCAAGTGTCTGATTCTAAAAAAATTAAAAAAAAAAATTATGATACCCAGACACGGGAGTGTCAAAGATGGACACGGAAAATTCATAGAAGTATTCGTTCTTCTTAACTCAAATGTCTAAAGCACAGATCCAGGGATGGACACAGCACCTTAGAAGCGTCCATTCTTATTAGCTCAAAAATCTTTACGAAGACCAAAAAATTGGTCTGGGGAAGGGGAAAGTACACATAGCACCCGGAAACAAGTAATAGTAATCACGCATGCACACATACACGACCCAGAAGTAATTTTAATTTCTACTTTGAACCCACAATCCACGAGTAATTTTGATAAAGGAGGACATGTTGGTACGTTGTTATGCAGTAGGTTAAATTTTCTTTTTCTAAAGTTTATATTTGTTAACCAGTTGAAATTTAAAATATTAAATTATTCATAACTCACATAATTTTTTCCAAAAGTAAGTTAGTTATAACTTAAAACATTAAACAAAATATTTATAAATGACGACTATTCTTTGGTTTGTTTTAATTTTCTTTTTTTCTCTTTTGGTTAGTTACTTGTTTTGTTCTTATGATTAATAAATTTTTTAATTGTTATTAAAAATAAACCCACAAACATGATGTTGGAATAAAAACATGTGTATGAGGGGAATTTGGGAGACTCATGTGGAGAAAAATAATCATGAATACATTGGGCACATCCATTAGACATTACTTCCAAGCAATTGCAACCACGGCCATAGTCGCTACTGTTATTTGACACCTTGGTTCAAAGGGTTTGAATTCCAAAAATCCTAAGGATGTTGAGGATGCTACTTGGGAAAGTGATGAGGATATTGTAGGTTAGATTAGATTAATTATACTCTATGACAAAGGTGATTAAGAGTGGAGGAAATGGATTCATTAATGTATCTCTATAATCAAACTTTCGTTGTTCATGAATGGAATTCCAACGGGATTTCTTTCCTACTACTAGAGGCTTAGACAAGAGAACTCCCACGCCCCTCTTTTGTTTATCCTCTCAGTCATATCATGTCAAAGGCTGTGCAAGTTGATTACATGTAGAGCTTACAGGTGGGCCGCTTGGAGGGTTCAGAGGATATGGTTTATCATTTGATGACGCCGATGATACTATTGCTTTTTGTGGGACTAAGTCGGAACACCTTGGCCACCTTTGTTGGTTATCCTGAACTTTGAGGTAGTTTCAGGCATGAAGGTGAAACTGAGGAAATCTAAAATTGACTACTAAGAAGCATGGACAGGGACACAAGTGGCGGACACACATACATAACAATTTTAAAAAAATACAGGATACGACACGGCAAGGACACGTCAAAAGAATATATATATTTTATATTTTTTTATATGTCATATATAAATATTTTACGAAGAAAATGAAAAATATATAAGACAATACCAATTAAAATAAATAAAATAACATATTTCTCTGCTTAATCGGCAGCAAATCATTCACAATTAGTTAATTACATTCCATTAAAAATAATAAAATAAACAAACACATTAACAACAAAAAAGTTATTTCATCAATACAAAATACCATGAAGTCATAAACTACTGGAACTATTAAAATGTCATTACACTTCATCAACTATCAATTATCATCTAATATAAAAACTATAAAAAAACACTCAAAACAAATTAACCACCAATATAAGTAGCATACTTGTTTTTCTTCTTCTTCTTCTTTGATCCAATAATTAGTTTTAAAATTTATAGTTAAGCCTCCATCGTATACCTAAAGTGTTCAAAATGGAGCACGCATGTCCAAACCGTGTCCGTGGAGTGTCCGATGTAAAAATAAATAAACAAAAAATTGGACACGTAAAACGGAATGTCCGACGAGAGTCGATGTCCGACATATGTCCGACATGGGTACGATTCCTCCAACGAAGTGTCCGTGCTTTGTAGATTGAGGATTTGGTGGTAATCTTGGTTATAGAGTTAGTATGGTCCCCTCTTTGTATTTGGGTCTTCCAAAGGGGGTGTCTTTCAAGTCTAAGCCAGTGGGAAACTTGGTAGTTAAAAGATTACAAAAGAGATCAATACATAACTTTAAACTAATGTCATCCCTGTTAGAAATCTCATAATTTGAATAATCATATTAATAAATCTTCCAACACCACCATACATAATGTATTTACAAAATAATGTTACCCCTTGACCATAGAATCTTAAAGTCGGATATCAAAATCCCATAAGATCACCATCACTACTCCCACACTGTTACCTGGACTCCAGTACGGTGTCGGGTGCGGGTGCGGGCGTGGGTACGTGTCCAAGTATCGAATTCATCTAATTTTGATGTCTAAGGACACTCGGATATGGCTAAATTATTTTTTTTTATAGATAAAAGTATATTATGAAAAGCCACAAGGTATATACCAAAAAGAGCGGAAAAAAAAACTATCCATATGACCCCACAAAGCCTAAGTATCTACAGGGATATACAATTCCCCCAAAAACTCCACAAAAGAACTTAACGAAAAAGGAAAATCCTCCTTTAGAAAAAAAATAAAGGGTAGCAAGCTCCCTTCCCTTAATTCTCAAAAGAGAACTCTTTAGACCCTCGAAAGACCTCATATTCCTCTCTCGCCAAATGCACCACATTAGGCAAAAGGGTGCCGTCTTCCATCCCATTTTTCTTTCTTAAGGTAAAATGGTACTTACAAACTAAAATATAGCATTTCATACATAAAATGAAAGTCTTATGCTTAATTCCATAGTAAACTCAATTACTTATACATACTTGTTAGATGCATGTCCAACTAGCCATATCAGACACATATCCCATATCTTTATCTGAGTGTTAAGTGTCCAACTAGAGTATTTTACAAATTTAGAAGAGTTCAAGTAACATAGTCCCACATATGTATTATTGTTTGCTTCATAAGTTTCTTTAACATACTTTGGAAGGAAAGTTTATTATCTTTTCCTTTAGACAAAGGGCTGAACATGAAAATTGAATTTTTTTTCCCCTTAGTAAGCAAACATTTTGTCAAGAAGCACCAAAAAGAGAGTGAATAGTACACAGGTTGTATGCATAAAGCTATGCACCACTATATTAAATCAAAAAATGTATAATTCTCCAGAAAACCCAAAAACAAATATAAAGATCGTTTCACCATCCCCTTCACCCAACAATAGAGCAAAACCAAAACATTACAGTTCACCCTATACGTCGGAGCCATCAGACCATAAAAACACAACCTATTCCTTTCCTCTCCCATGCACCTCATGAAGCAAAAAGGCACCAAGGCCTTATTCTTCCTTCAGGACACTCTATCCCGTCTCTAACTGGCAATCAACACAACCGCTCATATAAGCATCACCCAAGAAACATCGTAGAAAGAAAGCCAGAAGACCCACATCTCCTTGACCACTCGGGAATGAATGACTAGATGGTCCACCAACACGCCCCTCTCCTTATGATTATGGAGACCATCCTCATAAATAGCACAATCTCTAGAGTCTAGACTATCCTCCCCTCTCTTACAAGTTCCAATTTTCCATTATTTTTTAATTTTTTTAGTTGTTTTGATAATCCCCATAGGCTTTAGAGTTTCCCCTTTTTTCAACATATTTTACAAAAGGATTTGACAGCCAACCTTGGCTAACTGATTAAGGATATAAAAACCGATTTTTCCCTGAAGACAATATTGTCCCCAGTTACACCTCCGTAATTACTTCTTACTCGTGTTGAGTTTCCACTTTAACCATTGATCGTCACCAAAATCTTCGAGCCATTTTTTTCCCATTCGTAAGGCAAGAAGACAATTTTTTGCTGACGAAGTAAAGAGCTTTAGAAAATAATTCCTAATCAGAGTATAAACAGGGGCGAGGAATATTCACTTGGAAAATTTTCCGTCAAACCAAACATACCGAAAACAACAAAGAGTACGAGCAGTCAAAAAGAAGCGAATGCAGCAAAAATGAGCCCTAAATTCGGGAAGTGAATTATAGGGAGAAACTTACAGGCCTTGCTGATCCTGGGTGGCCTGGTAGAGGCCATCGTCACGGTACATGCGGCACCGAGATCCGACGACCTGGATCGATTGCTGAGGATCGCCCCGCCTCTTCGCCAGATAGACCGCTCGTCTCTGAGCTCTCTTTCGAGCGGCGTCCATCATATCGTGGACCTTCCTCTCCGACCTTCGAGCTTCGTGCCACATCTCCTCTCTCTTTCTCTGTCTCTGTGAATTCAGATTCCGTTGGGTGCAGTGGTGGATACTGGATAGAGCCCTAACCCTAAATTTTGATTTCCGATTTGGAAACGGAGACTATAATACAATCGAACCGCTGGAGATGGGGTCCACCAGGTGTCGAACTGTCCGAGGGTGGGTCCTACGGAAAAGTTAGAAAGGAGAAGGAAAAAAATGGCAAAGAAAATTGGCATTAATGCGATTCTTTTTTTCTTTTTTTTTTATGTAATTAAATAAGGGATTTTTAACAAAAAATATTAAAAAATGTTGATTTTACCAATATAGTATAAAAATTAAAAAAATAAATTGGCATTAATGCGATTGTTTTTTTTTTCTGTAATTAAATAAGAGATTTAACAAAAAAAATTAAAAAATATTGATTTTACTAACATAGTATAAAAATTATCAAAATTATCAAAATAGTATACAAACTCATTTTTTCATTTTCAATTCACTACTTTATCCTTTTACATAATCCCGTATACTACACAGGAAGAATCTCAGCTTAGGTCTCCCTCATTAAACTTTTTTTTTTTTTTTGGGTTCTTTTGAGATTTATTTTGTTATATTAAAGCTTTATTAGTGAATGTTTCAAATCTCACTAAGGCTTCCATTGATTATGAGATATAATGGCTTTTGTTTTTTTTTTTAAACTCTCTCTTGTTATATTTTTTAATCTCTGGTTTGCAAACTCATATTACAAAATTTATTCAATTTATTTTCCATAGTTTACCTGTCAAAGAAAAAATTAATTTTCCTTTTTTCCTCCTGAAACAAATCTCAAAGGTTGAACTTAACGCCATTCTTAATTCAAAAATTGTCAGCACAATAATGCTTTTGGCACATTTAGCAAAAATGATCCAATTTACGGTTTATAGATTTTTTTGTCCAATCTTGCTTATAAGAGCTCATTTGAGAACAACTTATTTTGAGTACTTTTGTAACTTTTTGTTTAAAAAAAACACTTAGTATTTGGTAGTAAACTTTTTTAGTTTATAATAAACTAACTTTTTTTGCTTTTCTAGGCTAATAAACCAAAAATTAAAAATTTTGAAGCTTTTTTTATTATTATTCTACTGTGGTGGAAATTTTGAACAATAATTAATTTTTAAAATTCTAAAAATAAATTAATATACTACCATTATGAAAGTTGATTTTTTTCAGCTTTACAAAACATCACAAATATGTAATCTAATTTACTATGAAGGTCTATTGATCCTTTTTGTAAAAAAAAAAGCCAAAAAAGTTTCAAATAGTACCAAACACCTCAACTAAGCTTTTTTTAAGCCAGCTTATTCTTTTTGTTTTTTTAAGTAGCTTATTTAATCAAAAATTTGTTCCTAAACGGACCCTAGACCTAATTATATTTTACCTTGTTTGGTTTTACAAAACAATGAAACGAAAGTAAAAGGAAAAATATAAGAAGAAAAGAAATCAAAAGAGAGAGAGTGATTATTTTCTCTTTTCTTTGTATTTCCTTTATCTTTCCCTTCTTTTCTATAGAATCAAATAAGAAAATGAAAAAAATAATTATTTTCTCTTTCTTTCAACAAGTTCCAAGCATACTATTAGTGGTAGATGCTAGATACATCATTATCCAGGTGAGTGCAACGTTGCCCATACCACCCGAGGTGGTAGTCTGGCGGCCAAGGGAAAGCTTGGTAAATACCCCAATTGATTCAGGACCTAAGTTTAAGGTGTGCGCTTGATACCCCCTCTATCTATAGGTTTGGACCGCCTTCTGATTCACTTGGTCTTTGGTGGTGTTGTGATGACGGGCTCACTCTCCCAAGCAGTAGCTATGACTCAAACCGAACATTTTGCAGCAAGGAAAAACTCTTATAATTACGTCCAGAAAGATAGCTACGGTTGGTCACCCCTTTCTCCTTTTTTCCTTAGCAAAAGGAAAAAAAAAGTGTAACGCTGCCCATTGAGTTACAGGAAACCGTGGAAATCATCAACATAAGGGTAGTTTGGTCTATCCAAAACCAAAATACTAGTTATTTTCTAAATTTTGATACTATATGAGTAAAATCTATATATTTTAGTTTTTTTAAGGTAAAAATCCCATTAAATAATGACAATTGAGAAGTTCTAATTTTTCATGCAATCAGTTTTTTATTCAGCGGAATAGAAAATAAATATTCAGAAGAAATGTATACCAAAAGTAGTAGTGGCCATGGGTTTGATGGCTTGCCTATGAGCCCACCATCATTTATAAGGCTTAAATTTTTTTTTAAATTCGATTATATTATTGGGCATGCTTGAGATTTTGTTTGAAGTCTGGCCTAGCCGAAAATATATATATGTAATATATTTATATTTTTTAATATATATAATTAAATTTTATGTTATTTAATATTATTATTAGGGAAAATTTTATCTAGTATATAAAGTTTGAATTAAATGGACAGACTTGATAATGTAATTTTTTAATTGAGCAGGCTTAAAATTTTATTTTAGACCCGATGCAAATTATTTGTATTATGGTCTCAATCCGAACCCAGTTAGGCCCAATCAATTCACCCCTAACCTCGAGTCTTGAACATCTGACAATATTATAGAGAAAAATTTGATGAAATATTTATCTTAATATTGATCTGAAATCACCATGTATGTAAGGACACAATATACGTAAATTCAAACTAGGAGGTGAGACCCACACTAATAAATGCACAACTAAAAATATATCACCGTACATAAAGCAAAACTACCACACTAACGTTCTTAGTTATTTTTATTTTCTTTCACCCAACTTAGTTTTCCTCAACACTTTGAAGTGAGTTATAGTTCATAAGGATAATTTGAACGTAAAAAAGAAAAAAGATATTTACCAAACTAGGTTATGACCTTTTAATAATAGTAAACATAATACATATACAGTGACCAAATTTTACAAAGGCATGAACTGAGACAAAAATAAAAACTTTCTCAACAAATTTGGAAGAAAACTAGAGCTATAGCTTGGTAGTGGAATTTTAAGTGTTCATAGAAAGTGGTGATAATGTTTTCCCAACCATACCAGAGACCTTATTAACTCTTGATTGGTCCCCAATCAGATCACATCTTTCCATATTATCTGGTCTTTCCCCGACTAGGGCCCCCTATAATTAATCCTCATCTGTCCCAAGCGGACCGCCTGTTCGAAAGGATACCCCACTTTGTTTGGCCTTTACGATCATGTCAATAGGGTTCACGCCTAACACCGAACACCTTGGCGCACACTTGGAGTGTGGGCGTGGCGTGTACAAGCAACAATCGCCCTACCCCTAACACCGTTTTAACACACCCCACCATGGAGTGTAGAAAAGACCCTTTCGAGTGCTCTGTCACATTTCTGACCCTCCAACAAGAAGCCGCCAGGTGGAGAAGCCACCAACCACTCCCATGCAGGCATACAAAGCAACATAACAGCCAACCTCTCCAAGTACGCATACCAGAAAACCCTAAGGAAACTAAACACTCTCTAGCAACAATATCACTATCTTGAATCTAACTTGAATACTAGAGGGCCTTTGGCAGGCACCACACCGGTGTGTTTAAAGCAGGAGACCACCAATCGCCTGGGAGAGAGCTCGTTAACGGCCTGGGGGCAAGACACCACAAGATTACTGCACTATCAGTTGGTGTCGTCTGTGGGAAACGACTATTCTCGTGACTTTTCATAGTCTTGACTAGGTCTAGGATTAGGACTCTCCCTAAAGAAAACTCGATAACAAATTCAAGCACGGAGAAGATAGCCGCCCTAAAGAAGACGATGGCTGACACGATGGCCAACATGCAACAATTAGCCCGCTAAAAATGCAGAGTTGCTCCAACGAGCTCTAGCTCTTTCTTGAGAGATTCTACCGCCACCTAACCCGCCGACGGCAGAACAAGAGGAATAGAAGATTGATAAGGAGCCCTCCATTCTCGCCAACGGCAACGAAAACGGCAATGGAGGATGGGTTGAGGACCCACTCCTTCGTCGTGAGGCCTACGTAGAGGAAGCACAAACCAGCCATGCCATCTTGTCGAGAACAAAGATGGCAGGTGACAAACCGAAAAGCTCTCACGCTTGGGATGAACAACTGAGGGCCATGCAGGCCCAAATGGCAGGGGTCTTGGCCGCTGTGGAGGCCAAGGCTCCAAACACTATGGATGCGCTCATTGGTAGAACAGTTTCACCATTCACACAGAAGGTGATGGACTACCCACTCCCCCTGAAGTTCAAAATACCGACCGTGGACGTGTTTGACTACTCCAAAGATCCGGTGGACCACTTGGAGACATTCAGGGCGCTCATGTATCTACAGGCAATGCTAGACGAGATCATATGCAGAGCCTTCCCAGTCACGTTGAAAGGTTCGGCGGGAACCTGGTTCAACAAGATCAAACCAGCGACGGTCTCCACCTTTAAGGAACACAGCAAACTTTTTGTGAGCCACTATATCGGGGCCTAGAGGCAAAGAAGGCCAGCAGCATACGTGCTGACTGTGAGGCAAAAGAAGGAGGAAACGCTACGGGAGTTCGTAGGGATGTTCAATCAGGAAACTCTAGTCGTGAACGACATGGACGACAAGGTGGCCGTCACAACGTTCATGAGCGGAATAAGAATGGGGAAGCTCCTCTTCTCCTTATCAAAGATGCCACCCCAAGATATGGTCGAGTTAATGCTTCGAGCTCAGAAGCACATGAATGTAGAAGATGCCATGAGCGCAAGGCAAGACAATGACAAAGGGAGCAGCTCGCGTGCAGATAAGAAGAGGTCGGGTGATATCTCAAACGAGGAAAGGGAGACAAAGGTGAGTAGAACCAGCAACTGAACATGGAGCCTGGCAGAAGAAAGGCACGAGCACTATCGCGGGCTAGACCGAACGTTCACCCCACTCACGATAAAGTTAAAGGATGTATTGATGGAAATAAGAGACGACCCGGACCTGAAATGGCATAAGCGTTTGAAGACACCCTCGCATATGAGGAACTGAATGAGGTACTGTCGGTTCCATCACGATCACAGCCATGACATGGAAGACTGTATTTACCTGAAGTAACAGATCGAGGATCTGATCAAACAAGGTAGACTCAGTTGATATGTGGCTGGCCGAGAACGAACACGGGGAGACTAACACAGTCCGGCGTGAGTCGAAACAACCACCCAGTCCATTGGGGAAATAAAGGTCATTGTAGGAGGATTCGTTGGAGGAGGGAAGACCTCTTTAGCACAGAAGAATCACGTTCGGGACATCCGAACCGAAGCGGAAGTGATGCTAGTCGGAACGGCCAACAAGAAGACGAAGACTGAAGGCCCCATGATCACCTTCATAGAAGAAGAAGCTATCGAGCTACACCAACCACACGATGACCCTCTAGTCATCTCTGCGGTGATCTCCAACTTCAAAACTTGGAGAATCCTGATCGACAGTGGGAGCTCAGCAGACATCCTATTCTGGGGGGCCTTCGAGAAGATGTAGATCGGCAAGGAGAAGTTGTAGCCAGTCAACTCTCCCTTAGTCGGCTTTACAGGGGACCGGGTGGTCCCCCCCGAGTCCATCGTCTTACCAGTGACCCTTGGGGAGCAACCACATCGGGCAACAAAAATGATCCATTTCCCGGTGATAGATTGCCCATCTGCCTACAATGCCATTATTAGACGAACGACTCTGAACCAGTTCAAAGTTGTCACATCTACATCATAGTTGCACAAAAACCCACTTTGAGGGCGGAAACGCGTTTCCCCGGAAACGTGTTTCCAGGACGGGGACGAAACTTGTTTCAAAAATTTGGGGAAACATTTCGGAAACGCAGGGGAAATGTTTCGGAAACCTTTTGGAAACGTTTGGGAAACTTGTAGAAATCTTTTTGGATACTTAATGGAAACTCTTGGGAAACGCTTCGGAAACGTAAAATGTTAATTTTTATACATTTTTTCCCTTAAGTTCTGACTAAGTATCTATGAAATTATTTGCATAGGTTTCTACTAAGTTTTTCAAATGTCTCTACTAAGTTTCCCTAAGGTTTCTATTAAGTTTTCTAAAGGTCTCCACTAAATTTTTTAAAAGTCTCCTCTAAGTTTTGGAAAAGTTTCCTACTAAGTTTCCCAATCGTTTCCCGTTTCCTATTTCCCCTTATATTTTTTGGCCACGTTTTCCGCTTCCGTTTCCTCTAACGTCTCTCGCTTTCGCTTCCCATTTCGGCAACTATGGTCCACATACCACCTCAGGATTAAATTCCTAACTAAGACCGAGATTGGATGCGTAAGGGGCGACCAGAAGGAGGTGCGGGAATGTTACATGGTTTCCCTGAAAGGGGAACCCAGCAAGGAAACCTTGGTTATTGAAGTGCTTGAGCCGCGAGACGAAGTGGAAGTCAGAAGGGGTGAGCTGGCAGAGGAGCTCGAGGATGTTCTTGTCGGTGCTCAAGGGCAGAGCAGAACAGTGAAAATCGGGGCCGCCGCCCCAGAGAAGTTGAAGCAGGAGCTGCGGAGGTTCCTACGGGACAATGTTGACGTATTCGCTTGGTCTCACGAGGACATGCTCGGTATTGATACGTGAGTTGCAGCTCATTACCTAAACATCGACCCCGAGGCCAGGGCGGTCAAGCAAAAGAGAAGGAACTTCGCGCCGAAAAGGAACGACATGGCGGTCGAAGAAGCTGAGAAGCTGGCTCAAGTGAAGTTCATAAGAGAAGTGCAATACCCCACCTAGCTTTCCAACGTCGTCATGGTAAAGAAGTCCAATGAAAAATGGCGAATGTGCGTCGACTTCACCGACCTGAATAAAGCCTGCTCGAAGGACAATTTTCCCATGCCAAAAATTGACCTCCTCGTCGACTCCACTGCAAGGTATGAAATGCTAACCTTTATGGATGCTTTTTCAGGATACAATCAGATCCGGATGGCCGAGCATGACCAGGAGCATACAACCTTCATCATTGACCGGGGGCTCCACTGCTACAACGTCATGTTGTTCGGATTAAAGAATGCAGGGGCAACGTACCAACGGCTGGTCAACCTCATGTTCAAATCACAGATTGGGCGCAATGTGGAAGTCTACGTAGACGACATGTTAGTAAAGAGCAAGGAAGCGACCAGTCACCTACAAGACCTCGAGGAAACGTTCCGAACACTACGCAAGTACCGAATGAAGCTCAACCCCGCCAAATGTGCCTTCGGCATCGCCTTGGGGAAGTTTCTAGGTTTCATGGTCTCATACCGAGGGATTGAGGCGAATCCAGAAAAAATTCTTGGCATCATTGACATGCAATCGCCCTAGACGACAAATGATGTTCAACAGTTGGCAGGGCGTTTCGCAGCACTGAACATGTTTATATCCAAGTCTACAGACAAATGCTTGCCTTTCTTCAAAATTCTGCGGAAGGCATTTGAGTGGACCAAGGAATGTGAAGCGGCTTTCAACCAACTCAAACAATATCTGAGCTCAGTCCCGTTGCTCAGCCGAACTATTTCGGGGGAAGAATTGTTTTTGTACTTGGCAGTGTCAGCGACAACAGTGAGCTTAGCTATCATCAAAGAAGGAGGAATCTAGAGGCTAGTATACTACACTAGTCATGCATTATGCAGGGTAGAAGAACTATACCCGAGGATGGAGCTCATGTCCCTTGCGCTGGTGATCGCGACTTGGCGCTTAAGACTTTACTTCCAAGCCCACACGATCGTGGTACTCACTGACCAGCCCTTGAAGAGCATTCTACACAAGCTAAAGACGTCGGGACATTTGGTGAAATGGTCAATTGAACTTAGTCAGTTCAACATCCACTACCAACCCTGTACGGCAATAAAAGGGCAGGCCGTCGCAGATTTCATTGCAGAATTCACTAACCCACTCCCTGCCACCTCTAAAGACGACCTCCCCGATAGCCATTGGGTCTTGAACATCGATAGCACCTCCACTAATGATTCCAGTGGTGCCGGCATGGTACTCGTTACTCCGGACAGTCACAAGATGGAATATGCTCTCTGCTTCAAGTTCCCTGCCACTAACAACGTTACCGAATATGAAGCACTCATTGCCAAACTCAGAATGGCTCGGCGAATGGGGGCCGAGCAGATAGGTGTGTGTAGCGAATCTCAATTAGTGGTAGAGCAACTCCAGGGAGAGTATGATGTTAGAAAGGATAACATGAAACAATACTGCCAAATGGCAAAGAACTTAGCCAGGAGGTTCGAGAATATCCTATTAAAACGTGTCCCAAGTTTGAAGAACGAAGAGGCAGACCGCCTGGCCAAGATCGCCTTGTCTAATGAACCAGACCCCAACGTTCCAATGGAGATTTTTAATTCACCGAGCATCCAGAGTCTGAAATTCAACCAGACTGAGCCCGAAACTTCATGGATGAGCCAGATCAGGAATTTCTTGAAAAGCAGAGCCCTACCTAAAGATAGAAACAAAGCGAGATGAATTCAGTACTGTTTGAGCAGGTACCTCGTACAAAACGGGGTTCATAATAAGATGGGCACACCTTGCCACTGCTCCGCTGTGCCACTGAGGAAGAGACAGAGTACGTGATAAGGGAGATTCATGAAGGGGTGTGTGGAAACCACTCTAATGGTCGATCCCTCACCAAAAAGATCCTGCGAACAGTTTACTATTGGCCCACCATGGAGAAAGATGCCCCGGAACTCGTCAAGAAGTGCGACAAGTGTCAACGGTTCGCCAACATCCCAAGATTGCCCACTCAGGAGCTAACCCCGATACAGACCCCATGACCCTTCGCCCAATGGGGGATCGACATCGTGGGACCATTGTCACTGGGCAAGGAATAGAGAAAGTTCATGGTTATAGCTATCAATTATTTCACCAAGTGGGCGGAGGCTGAAGCCCTACCCTACCGACGATCATCGAAGAGAAAATGAAGAAGTTCTTGTGGTAGAATATTTTTTACAGGTTCAAAATCCCTAGGATCGTTATCACAAACAACAGGAAGCAGTTTGAGGGCAAACAGTTCAACCAACTATGCAGCGACTTGGGAATCAGCCACCATGCTTCCTCTCCTGAGCATCCTCAAGCCAATGGATAAGTCGAAGTTACCAACAGGTCCCTCTTGAAGATTCTCAAGACGAAGCTGGAGAAAGCCAAGGGCTTGTGGGCAGAAGAACTCCCTAACATCCTCTGGGCCTACAGGACAACGGAAAGAGTGTCTATCGGGCAGACACTGTTCTCGTTGACCTTCGGTACCGAAGCTGTCATCCTAGTGGAGATCGGCCTCCCCAGCCCGAGGACGGTGCAATTCAACCTTATTACCAATAACGAGGCTATAAATGTGGACCTAGATCTGTTGGAAGAAAGGAGGCTACAAGCAGCTATGAGGGTGGCGTCCTACCAGCAGAAGATGCGCCAATACCACAACTCCAGAGATTGACCAAAAGACTTCTCGACTGGGGACCTTGTTTTGAAAAGAGTCAACCAGTCTACCAAAAATCCGAGAGAGGGCAACCTTGGGCCCAATTAGGAAGGACCTTACGAGGTGATCGGCAGTACCAGGAAAGGGACCCACAGGTTGAAGAACCTAAAAGGCAAGGAACTCCCACACCCGTGGCACGCAAAGCTTTTAAGGAAGTACTACTTTTGAAAGGCTCCTAATTGTAACTCAACAGATTATCAATAAAAGTGACCGTTCAAATAATTGTCCACTTGCATGAAATCTACATAGAATTTGCTCGATCCATGCGACCGGGCAGAGCCAGATGGCCTTTACGGTAATGGCATAGAATCTACTCGGTCCATGCGACCGGGTAGAGCCAGATGGCCTTTACGGCAATGGCATAGAATCTGCTCGGTCCATGTGACCGAGCATAGTCAGACGGCCTTCATGGCAATGGCATAGAATCTGCTTGGTCTGTGTGACCAAGCAGAGCCAAACGGCCTTCATGGCAATGGCATTGAATCTGTTCGGTCCATGCGACCGGGCAATGCCAGATGGCCTTCATGACAATGGCATAGTATCTGTTTGGTCCATATGACCGAGCAGAACCAGATGGCCTTTACGAAAATGGCGTGTATAGTCTGTTCAGTCCACATGACAAAGACAACAACATTCAACTTTAGCATTCAACCGTGCAAAGACAACAAGAATTCCTCAAGCATTCTACAGCTCTACAAGCATTCTACAAGTTGTCTCAACCAAATATTCTACAAACGCTAAGTATAAGAAGAAGTTTTCATTGATATAGAAAAGAGTACAAAGACAAAACACCCTTTCGTAAAAAAAAATAAAAATAAAAATAAAAGAGAAAGCAACAAAGGAAGCGGACTTGGACTACAATCACGACTGAGTCTGCTCCTCAGTAGTTTGCCTCTCTCCCCCCTCAATGACCTTCTGTTGAGCCTCTTCAGTCGCCGTCACAGGAGGGGTCTCCGGTTGGGCCCCCGCAGTGGTTTCAACGGTTGCCTGGCCGGCAGCATCCTGATCGGCCCCTTCAACGGCAAGCGGAGCTTCCTCCTCGAGGGGGTCGAGGCCGGAGAAGTCTAGGTCGGGATACCTCTTGGACGCCTTGCCCTTGGGGTGGTCGAAGCCCTGGAGGAATGTGGGCACCAGCAAGGCCTAGAAGTCGTCGTCATCCTTGAACTGTTGTACCGCCTCGGCTCTCGCCTTCAAAAGCTCTTCACCAAAAGTGGCTGCACTCCTCTCCAAGTCATGCCTTTTGGCCTGCTCGGCCGAGAAGTCCATCAGTAATTTGTTGGCTTGCCTGGTTAGCCTTTTATTCTCCTCACGAGCTGACTTGAGCTCCGTCGGGGCCGAGTCCCTCTCGGTGCGAGCAGTAACCACTTCGCCCTTCAAGGAGTGAACTTCCTGGACGAGGGCCCCACTGGTGCTCTTTTCTTCTTGAAGGGCTTTCTCTGAAGTCCCTAGGTGGTGACCCAAAGTTATGACTCTAGCGAGGGACTGAAAATGAAATAGTTAGAAGTTGAACCGACACGAGTAGAGACGGAATAGAGTAATATAACGTCATAAAGAAGCTCACCCTAAATAGATCGTGGTTCGCATCCCTGACCAGGCACGAACTCGGATGCTTGCCCAACCTCAAAACATTTGAGGTCTTTATCATGTCCACCGCCCTCTCCCAGGCCACATCTGAGCTGTCAATCACATTGGTCGGGGCCGAAGCAGTAGGACTTGCATGGGCCTAGGGGTCTACCGGGGTGACCGTGCTACACCTTGGCTCGGCTAGTGGAGGAGGTTTAGCGGCTGCTGAAGTCATGCCCTTCCCTTTATGGGGGGACACTCTTTTAGGAGGAGGGGGGATTTTCTTCGCCACGTCCGCTGCCTCGGTGGTCTTCTGGCATTTTGCTATCGGAGTGGTCGACCGTGCTGCCCTCTTCCTCGCCAGGAAGTTGATGTCAAAACTCATGGCCTTCGGCTTAGGCGCTGGCTGAGCTGCTACAGAGTTGGTTGACTGGTGACGGGAGATTGGCAATCTGCAAGGAAAGGCAGAAGTCAAACGTGGATTAGCTTGTAGAAAATAAAAATCTACTCACTCCTCTCACATTCGGTAGCCAATGCCTCCCTAGTCGGTTCGGGTCTTAGAAGGTATTGAGCGAGCGTCTCGACGGTCACCAGGTCTTTGGCGGTCCAAAACTTGTACTCCTAGACCTTCTTTATAGCCCTCTCCTGCTCTTCAGACAGAAGAGGCTTCACTCGACCTGACACCCGTAGAATACCTAAGTCAGAACGGACGACGCGTTGAAATAAATGAAAAAGGAAGACTCAGTGAAAAGAACATACCCTTTTTACTCAGATATCCCCATTGCCTAGGGACCTGAGCAGAGAAGTCTGTCTCCTAGGGGTAAAACTCCCAGCCCTCTCCGCTAATGAAGAAGAACCAGTCCTTCCAGTTCTTATGCGAAGACGAAAGCTCGCTGATCAGATTAAGCCCTTTCGACCGGCCCAAGAAGTACCAATAGCCCTTCCCTCGCTTAGTTGGCCTATAGCAATACAAGAACTCCTTAGGTGTTATGTCCCTCATGTGGACAATTTGCCAGAGGATCATGCAGCCCACCATGATTCGCCAGGCGTTTAGCGCAAGTTACCCAGAAGAAAGGCGCAACTTCTGCAAAATCTCACTAACAGGCCGAGGAAATGGCACACGAAGACCGCCAGCCAGTGTGCCCTCGAACATGGTTATCTCACCCTCCCTGGCTGAGCACACCCAGTTCCTAGGGTTAGGGACCCTACACTTTACCCCTCTCGGGATCTGGTACGCTTATCGAATGGTAACAACCTTCTCCCTATCGAGAACGGAGGGTATCCCCACAGCCTCGTATTCGGGGCCTTCCTCTTCCTCTTCCTCCCCCTCTTCCGGTTCGACTTCCTGAGGCCCGGCAGCAGCCTCAGTGGGCTGATCCCTTTCTCCCCCGACACCAGAGTGGGCGGCCCTGGCCTCCTCTGACTCTAGAACTTCCAGGGATGCCCCAGAGTTCCCAACAGAGGCCTCCTCTTGAGTTTGACACCTCATGACTCTAAATCCGTTAGAATCGATCTCCTTAGAGTCCGAACTAACACCCTTCGGGTTTGACATTGTACCCAAGGGCTTACAACTCACAATCCTATCAAACACTGGTTTAAACAACTCTCACAAGTCTCCAAGGGTGGATTTTAAGAATTCTGGCCTATCGACGAACCACGAAAGCCCAAGAATCTGGCCCCTTCCCTCGAATATCGACATACAATATATAATTAACCAGTACATACAACTAGGGAGCGAGCCTTACCACAACACGAAGTACAGGCAGCGAGTTCGGAAAATAGTCGACGGTGCGTCGAGTAGATTGGTGCGCCATCAATTGGCCGGAGACGGCGAAAATGGAGGCTGAAGACTGCGAAGGAGCTCTCTCTCTCTCTCTCTCCCTCTCTCTCTGTGTATTGCGCAAAAAGCTCTAAAGGCAAATGGGGGCAAAACAGGGACAACCGCCTCACAAAACTCCCCCCAATTCTTTGAAATCAACGGCTCGGATGACCTGTGATGATGGGACACCAATGGCTAGGATTTGACACTTATTTTCGGTCACTGACGACTAACTCCCAGCTGCCGCGTGGCGGCACATGAAGTGACGGGATAGCACCCGCCATCATTGCGCCGTCCTCACTATAAATGCGCTCCTGATTTCGTGGTCGGACCGCCTCGTGGAATTCCCCTGGTCTAATCTATCTTGCACTCTTGCCCTCAGATTAGGTCTACAGCCCCAATCATAGGATTGAAATCCCTAAATCATTGTCTAAAATTTTAACAACTAATAGTGAGATAGAATCAAGATCAAGGTCTACACAATCATACTTGAATTACTTTGTTCTAATCATGATATTCAATATGGAAGTTCGTTGAATTGAGCATTAGAGAGTTCTTTACCAGTGTTAGAGAATTAGAAGTTTTCTATCCCACATCGATTTAGATAGAGAGCTAAACTTCTCTCCCATTCTATAAATAGAGACTTAATCTTACTACTTCACTTACCATTTATCTCATTTTCTCTTTTGTAATCTTTATTTGCTTTATAACACATTGTGATTACACACGAGTCTTGTCTTTTTTAACATGGTATCAAAACCAAGGGAAAGTTTACTCTGTGGTTGCCCTTCGAGGGATCTTTCACATTAGAACTCCTAAGGTTCTCTTCCTTCTCTCCGACCACCTTCCGGTCGTCCTGCGTCTTTTAGGCTATCCTCCAGCCACCTTCCAACTATCCTCTGGCCAACTTCCCGGTTGTCCAATAGCGTCCCTTTAGCCATTCTCTAATGTCCCTTCGGCCATCCTCCGACCGACCTAATCTGGCGTTTTTCTGGCCATTTTCCGACCAACCTCTAGCGTTCCTCTGGCTAACCTAATCTAGCGTCCCTCCAACCATCCTCTGACTGACCTCTGGCATCCCTCTAGCCATCCTCTAACTGACCTGATGTGGCGCGTCTCTGGCCATCCTCCAACCTGTTGACTTAAAGTTGACCCTTGTTGACTTAAGGTTAATTCCCATGATGATTTTGATGATAACTAAACATTGTGTTATTTTACTAATGAATCTACTTAGTGTGTAGATTAACAAAGTTCATAATTTAGACTTAAAGTTCAATCTTAAGTCTAATGCATGTCAAAGAGAATGCACAATGAATTCAAAGATCTAGCAATGAATTCAAAGAGCTATGCAATGAACCAAATAGATGATTGACGCCTATCTCTACTTCAAACAAATTTTCTACATTCGAAGAGATTGAAGGTATTTAATTAAAGTTTCTATTCAAGTATGCATAGTTTCATTAAATATTGATTTGCACTAGACTGAAGTTCTCATCAGAACATGCAAAGATTAGTTGAAGAGATTGAAAATGCTCAAGATATGATTTCATCTGGTATGCTAAGACCAGTTCAAGACAATGTGATTGAAGTTACTGAGAAGATGGCTCACAATGAATATTTGATCCCTACTTGAAATCTAAGTGAAAAATTCTTCTACAATATAAAGGATCAATGAAGACTAGATGTATGAAGAGACTTCATCATGTCTGCAATGGTTTCAGTGAAGTGATTTTAATGAAGAATGAAGAATTGCTAGCAAAGAGAGGAAATCAGAAATCAAGCATTGTGATGCTCTACGCAATTGAGGAAGCTTGGCATTGAAAGAGGATGTTCTACAATGATAGAAGGAGCTGAGCAAATGAAGAAGAAAAGATGAACATTGATCTAATGAAGCTCTAACAGTTTGAGAGTTAACAGAAGATCAATATCCAATGATTGATTCAATTCAAGTTGAATGAAAGTTAACTCTGATGAGTTAAAGACATTTGATTGATTATCATACCCTAAAGAAATACTCCTTGAAGATCTTATACCTATGCTAAGATGATCTGAATCATTGGAAGATAGAATACAGCTATTTGGGCAATGAACGGACTCATTGAAATGAGGAGTCGCCTCATGGTTACAGAAGCAAAAGGCTTGAAGACGAAATGATAAATGAGTAGACTTATGAAAGTAAGGAGTCGCCTCATGGTTACAGAAGCAAAAGGCCTGAAGATGAAATGATAAATGAGCAGACTCATGAATAATGAAGAGTCGCCTTTTGATCACAGAAGCAAAAAGCCTGGAGACCAAATAGACAATGAGTGGACTCATTGTAATGAAGAGTCGCCTCATGGAAACAGATGCAAAGGCTTGAAGATGACTTGATCAATGAGCGGACACATGAAGACGAAGAGTCGCCTCTTGGTAACAGAAGTAAAAGGCTTGAAGATTAAACGATCAATGAGCGGACACATGATAATGAAGTGTCGCCTCATGACAGCAGAAGCCGAAGATGTGAAGACAGAATAAACGAGGAGTCGCCTCATTGATATGAAGAGCAGACTCATGAACTCAGTGAACAACATCTGGTAAATGCAGAAACAGAAAATGTTGACTCCACAAACCTAGAGCCGACTCCCTAGGTATAACGACTATTTTTCTTAACGTTATAACGGACTGGACATGCATTTATGATACCCAACCACCTCTAATGGATGGATTCAATACAGGGGTATATATACAACCTTCTAGCTGCATTTATACAACTGAAAAAAGACAAAAACAAGATCAAATCTACTGACTCACTAATATACTCTGACTATTCTTCATGTCTTCTTTAGTGACCTTTGAATGTAAAATTTACTCTTGCTAGAGAGTGTTAGTTACTTGTATACATTTATACACTTGTAATTGAGAGTTTGAGAGTTCTTTTGTGAAAGCAAAACTCTTGTAAGTTTGAGTGGAGCTTGGACAAAACCACTTGAAGGTTGAAGAGCTCGGTGAGGAGTTTTTTGTATAGTGAGCTGAGCACTTTGTCAATCAGTATCCCATCTTGTAATAGGTGATTACATAGTGGAAGAAGACTTCAAGGAGGTCTTGGGGTGAGGACGTAGACCACGATTTGTGGTTGAACCTTGATAAATTTGTGTCTCTCTTCTATTGCTCTGTTTTCTTTGCTTCTACTGATAACATTGCATTGCACATAGATTAATCACTGCTATATTGTTTAGATTAATTTTAATTAATCTTAACTTGTATTAATCTTCGAAAAACCCAATTCACCCCCCCTCTTGGGTTACCTTTTGGACCAACACGACCGACCTTTGGCGTCCCTTTGGCTATCCTCCAACTAACCTGATCTGGCATCCCTCTGGCCATCATCCTCTAGCCAATCTGATCTAGCATCCCTTTGGCCATCATTTGGCCAACTTGATCTGGTGTCCCTCTGGCCATCTTCCAACTGACCTCTGGCATCCTTCTGGCCATCCTTCGACCTACCTGATCTGGCGCCAGTCTGGCCATCTTCCGGCTGACCTCTGGTGTCTCTTTGGCCATTCTCCGGTCGACTTGATCTGGTGTCCCTCCGGCCATCCTCAGACCAACCTGATTTCTTTCACTCCTTTATTTGTTGTTACTGCTACCTGTTTTCTGCTTCTACTGTGACTACTGTCTTTCTGGCCATTCTGCAGCTGACCTGTGGCGTCTCTTCGACCAACCTTTAGGCCGATCTTCGACGTCCTTCGGGCCATCCTGCGGCCTCCCTCTAGCGCATCTCTGGCCATCCTCCGACGTTCCTCTGACATTTCTATCGTATCTTCTCCAAACTCAAGTAGTTCTCTATTTTTCCTACTTGAATTTGAGGGGGAATGTTAGAGAACTAGAAAATTCTCTAACCCACATCAGTTGGGATAGAGAATTAAATTCCTCTCCTGTAAGCACCCTATTTTTGCCCACTAGGCAAGCTTCGGCCCGACTGGGCTTAGTTTTTCAACACCATAACACATGCAGGTTCAAGATGAGTCTTTCAATTTCCAATCCAACCAGTTGGTGGCTTCTCGGGCCCACAAGGATCCGTTGGAGCCATAAGCATCATCATTCCAGGCAGCTTTCCGGACCGAGCGATCCCAGAAACCAACGCCATCCAGGTAGCTTCCCGGGATCGGGTGATCTCGAGACCAACACTTCATCAAGTTCCAAACGGTTTACTTTTGGCGCTTGCTAGCCCGCCAATGTAGAACATCCGTCATTTCGTAGCTCTCTGAGACCAGGCGTTCTCCGAAACCAACACCACCCTTACAGGTAGCTTTCTGAGACCAAGTGTTCTCAGGAACCAACACCACCCTATAGGTAGCTCTTTAAGACCAAGCGTTCTTAGGGATCAATACCGCACAGGTAGTTTTTCGAGACCGAGCGGTCTCGGGAACCAACACCTAGGTCAACACTGACGCCTACTAGCCCTACTCGGTGAAAATTGACCAACTCTGCCCCTTGGGCCTCCATGCACGTTTTGAGAAAGTCCAAAATCCCTCAAAACGGTAAGTCCACCCTTTCAAAATGTTACTAATCAGTTGGGCGTAGTTTACACGCCATTCGGTCCCGCTTCGGCTAATTTCGGTTAAAATGATTGTTTTGCCCCTGAACGTCCCGACACTGCACAAACCCCACCGAACGGTGAAGGACTCTCGCAAAACCATTCCTAAATGACCCGATACGCTTAACACAACACGCCAAACCATTCCTCACCATTTTCAACCAACCCGGTCAAAATGACCATTTTACCCCTAACAATCCAAACGCGCCTCGAAACAACACCGGTCCTGGGTTATCGAACAGCGGATCTCGTCATAAACCTTCGTTTAACCTAAGGAAGACCTCATGACACCAAACACCCACGACTCGATAAAAGTTCCCTGGAGCGTCTCACAGATGCTCTGCCTAAATTACCTTTTCCCCCGATTCCCTGGATTATAATGTACCGTCAAATGACTTGAGAAATGCGTAAACCAGGGAATTTTCAAAATCTCGTTCACAGATCTTTCCATCGATACGGCTCAATCGGATAGATCACTTCTCAAAGCTCTCCATCGTACGACGCGAAAACTACAACTTTCAGCGACCCCTGGAGCGTCTCACAGACGCTCCACCAAGGTTAACTTTTTCTCTGATTCCCTAATTGAAACGCACAGTCAAACGACTTGAGAAATGCGTAAATTTGGGAATTCCCAAGGTATTTTCAGAGTACTTTCCATCGGTACAGTCCGATCGAAAAGATCGTTTCCCGAAGGCCTTGATCATACGATACGAACTTTTGAACACCCACGGAGCGTATCACAAACACTCCATAAAATTGTCCTTTTACACACGTTTCCCAAGACGATATCTCACACTTCCAAACACTATTCAGACTCTTCGAAAACATGAAAGTTCACCGGAAGCCCTAGGAGAATATCTCGGGTGCGGCCAATTTCCCTGAAACCTTCCCGATTGGCTCAATTATCAAGACAAAGTTTAAATGAACCTTTTCGGTGATGGAGCGTATGCTACATGCGCTCAAATTTTGATTGGATCGACCAAGTTTCGATCAATGGTCGAGATTTAACCAGTACATAGGGTGCCACATGTCATTCTGGCAATAGAACAGTACCTGCGCATATGCTATATGCGCCAGGCCTGTTCCAGATTGCCTATAAATACCAGACCCCCCCTTTGCATATTCCAACTCCGAAATTGATGCGAACTACTCCAGAACCTCGAATTTCCATACACATTCCACTCCTCTAACACTTAGGCTAGATTTCACCTTCCTCAAGCCTATACACTTCACCTATATAGCCTTATACACCATTAAACACTCCCTTCAAGCTTTCTTGAAGCCCTTCAAGCTCCAATCAAGACATCCATTGAAGACTACAAGTGTGTTGAAGGCAAAAGGTGGTATCCCTTTTTCATTTTTGTCTTCCCCCACTCTTGTCTTCCCCCTCCTAGCCTACTTAGGCTATTTTATATTTTAATCCCCATCTTTAACCCCCCTTTCTTGCATGCTTAAGCCAAGAGGGCTCCTAGATCATGCCTAGAGGAAAGTAAGTGAGAGCCACCGTGTAAGGGGACCTCTCATTAGCCTACTTTAAGATGGTATGGCTTAGGAGCCTCTTGTTTATATGGTGTAGCCTAAAAGCCTTTTATGTGATCATGACCCCTTACATATTACTATTTTGATCATGTCTTGTGTGCTTGGTTTCATTTTTATGCTTATCACCATGTTCTACAATGCTTACATTACTCTTAGCTCCATGTCATTTCCAAACTCTACATTTCTTTCAAAAATTGTTCCAAGAGTTGGCTCCTTGAAGTTTAGGATAGGATTTTAGAAATCATGCCTTAGAAGATCCCCTACTAACTCCCTAACTCTCATTTAGGCATCATGGCATTTTAACTTGCGTAAGGATTGTTTTCTAGCTCTCTAATTTTCAAGATTTTCATTCTTTTAAGTATAGTGGTTGGAATGGCCCCATGGAACCCTCTCTTGACTGGTCTCCCTTTTGTTTGGTCATAGGAATCCTCTCTTGATGGAATGTTTTTCTTGGAAAATGGTTTTCAAAATCCTTTCCAAAGATGATTTAAAAAAATGCATTCCCTCTATCTTTGCATTAAAAATGGTGCTTCAAAAAGTTATCATCATGTTGATTTTTGACCCCTTATACTCTTGTCAAGATAATGGTTATAATGGCCATGAGGAAACCTTCCTTAGAATGGTCTCCAAACACCAACCATATAAAGCATGTTTTTGGCTAGAGTCAAAATTTTCATGGAAATGATCTTCACAAAGATTGTTTACCAAAGTCCATTGCATAAAATGTTTTGTTTTTCAAAGCTCTTCCCAAAAGTGCATCAAACAACGTTTCAAAATCATCTTTCAATTCAACCCTAGGTTAACTTGACCCTAGTTGACCAACCTTAGGTTAACTTAACCCTAGTTGTCTAATCCTATGTTAACTTGACCCTAGTTCACTCACCTTAAGTTAACTTAACCCTAGTTAGTTAACCCTAAGTCATCTTAACCTTAGGTTACCCCTACTCTAGTTAGACAACCCTAGACCAACTTAACTTTAGATCATCCCTAACTATAGGCTAACCCAATCTAGGTTAGTACGCTTCAAGGTTCCAACTCATGAACCCTTTTTGAATGATTCTCCAATTTTAAACTATACTCATTACCCACTTTTTCCAAAACCTTCAACCTTATTGAGATTTCAAAAACCAACTCTAAGATGTTTCTAAAAATATTTTCAAAAGATCACAAACCTAAGGCATCCTTAGCCCTCTTATGGTTAAGGACCCCAAAGGAAGGTGATATATCAAGAACAACCTCTAAGGTTGTCCATATTAGGATTTCAAACCCTTAGCCATTTCCAAAAATCACTTTCAAAAACTAATTCATCCAAACAATCTAAAGTCATGCCTCCAAGGTTTTCAAAACAAGACTTCAAATACACTTTCAAGTTCTCTTGAGTCATGCCAAAATATTTTTCCAAAACTCCCTTAAAATGATTCAAAAACATTTTCAAAACACTCCACCATCCAATTTCAAGTCTTCAACTTCCAAGACCACAAAGAGTCTTCAACTTCTAAGACCCAAAGTGTCTTAAACTTTTTCAAAGATCCCAAAGTGTCTTCAAACCTTTCCAAAGGCCCTAATGCGCCTATTTTCCATCAGGCTCTTGCCCGAACTACGATTGACCTGATTCTCGCCAAATGAGATATGTAGGTAACCCAAAAGGGTGCTGTCATAACTTTTATTTCAACTCCAATCCCAATTTCAAAATTTTCAATCACTTCAAAGTTTTTATTTCAAACTCCTTCAAAACTTTCATGCTTTCAAACCTCTCCCAAAACATGCGTCATGCATCATTCATCTAAAAAGTGGTGACTAAATCTTGTTTTCAAAACTCTAAAGTGGACATTAAGTGGACAATGGTAACCGGTTATTCTAGTGAGTGAACAAAGGGTGATTAGACATGTAGGTACTGAAAGGGTGGGGTAGGGTGATGATCTTATAATATCTTTCTTACACGTAACCAACCCTTGGACCATAGATTTTTGTTTTCGAAAGACCAAATGGAGTTATGTTTCAAAAAGAGCTTAAAACTTTTCAAAAGTTTCCAAACAACCTATCTTCTTCAAAACCTTTTCTCAAGGGAGTTTTTCAAAACCTTTTTCAAAACCCTAAGTTTAATTTTCGGATTGATACTTAGTTTTAGGTGACCTAACTCACCGTAATCAAGTTAGATGGCAACTCCTATTTTTCTAAAAAAGCCCTTAATCAAATTAATTTTCAATTCAAACTTAGTCACATTTGTCTTCCTAGGAGGATGAGTTCTAGTAACAGAGTTCCGTGCTTTTAGGTCTTCAAGCCGAAAGGACCTTGGACTTGGACCCAAAAATCAGGGCGCGACATCTCCCATTCTATAAATAGAGACTTAGCCTTACTACTTCACTTACTATCTATCTTATCTTCTCTCTTGTAATCCTTTTTTACTTTATAATGTATTGTGATTACACAAGAGTCTTGTATTTCTAACAACCAGTACCCACGGTACTAAAATTTATGTTCAATACAAGGTTTCATATGTCATTTAGACTATCAAATTCTTATTATCATTACAAACCATGTGCATTTGGGACACCAGCCTTCTAGTATGACTGAAGAATGTCCAACTCCTTTACAAAAGTTTTTATTGGTATTTTTTTTTTTTACTTTACAAATCTACAAATATGAGGGTACACATAAAAAAAAATCTACATCATTAATCCCAACTATTTTCAAAATTATGGAAAATTGATGATTGTTTTACACATCTTACTATCAATAACCACATAGTAGAAACTTCAATGGAAATTGTATTTTTTCCATTTACAATTAATGGAAAGGTGCATCTTACTAGGACCAAAAAAAGTAAATTGTACCTTTAATGGCAGATGATTTCTTTATGCAATCATATATACTATTTCAATTAAAAAAATAAAAACACATACTTCAAGAATTCATGCTCAAACTAAGTTTATCCCCAATAAGTTAAAAATGCAAGTGAGAAGTTGCAATTGTGCATTACTTTTTGTGCCGAGATATTGAGTCGGCCTTAGGGATGACAATTCATTAGAAAACTCCGAACTCCGTTTCACTCGGCATCCATCCTGTCTTAATTATATTATAAAATTTATAAATACTCATATTATGTTTTAATAATATAAAATATTATTGATATATAAATATAAGCAAAGCTTAGGGATTTAATGTTATTTCTTATTCTTGAGTTTTAACCACTTATTTTTCAAGTTTATATTGTGTTAGTATTTATATAATTTATAATTTTTTTATTTTTAGAAAATTATTTTTATTTGGAGATTTTTATATAAATTTAACTCGTTTTAACCCGAATTCCGATTAGCTTAAATGGGATAGAAACATAATGGAAAGTTTAACTTATCACGAGTTTGAGATGGGATGCAGTGTAGAATTTTTTTATTAGAAAATGAGTAGAATTTAGTATAATCCGTACCGATTTTGTCATGTTGCCATCCCCAAACGCTTATAATGATCTACACTTGAGTTACATCAATGGGTGAAAAATTCTGGAATTAGGCAGGGGCAGCAACACAATTAGATAGGAGACAATGGTTCACAGCATGACAAGATTCTAATGTCGAATTAACCTATAACCAAAATACTTTCTATTTCTTTCAATACAGATGAAAACCATCACATGAAGTACATATATGAATTGTAGGTAGAGCGGCAAATCACATCCCCTCTCCAATGATTTGTCAGTCAACCCACCAAATTTCTGCCAAATACTATTAGTGCCCATAATGCAGGGTCCTTCAAATGCAATAGAATTTGAGACGCAGACCATCATGAGCATTTGAAAGCCATGCACAATGTCCTGATCATCATCTTTATGGTTTCAAATAAAGTTCATTTTCACTCCCCATTGTGATAATCATCTCCCACAACTTTAGACCAACATCAAATGATTCAGATGATGCATACATACATATATATATATATATATATAATATAAAGGACACTAAAGGAGGAGATAACCAATGATTCATCAAAACATGACTGTGAATACACCTAATAAACCCTTTTCCAAATTTATTATCTACTCTGCCAGTGGGGTTCTGCCGACCATAAACTAGTGCTTGTGAAAGCAGATTATGGGCTCCTCCACTTAACATTTAACAGTTTTCGATCAATTTGAAAGGGTCAAACAATCTATAATTGATGATGTCTTGCTTACACTATTCAAAAAAGATGATCATGTAATGCAGCAATGCATAATTCAGGTGGGGCAGTTCCATTTGAAAATATATATGAAGCAATGGATTCATGATTTAGGGCCACGGTGGTTAATTGGCCTATGACTTGGAGTTCAGGAGGCACTGGGGCTAATTTTCAAGTCATTTCAAGTTTACCAAGGACTAGTAGTGTACTTGTATTCATTCAATTAACAAATCTTTGTGCCGGCAATCACTCATCAACTATGTCTAAACAATTCATTTTGTTGTTTTTGCTTTGGCAAGTTGGCATTAAACAATTTGTTTGTGTGATAGAAACCAGCCGTCATATCCCTATTATCACTTTAATACAAAGGCTTATTAGTTAGTCAATAAATAATCCAAGTATCTGATAAGAATCTTGCTCAGTATTCATTTTCTATACATGAAAAAAAACTTGTATTACCAATTCTTTAGTATCTATTCTTATTAAATTGTTATTTGTAGTGTATTACTTTGTCAACAACATTAATTTATGATAAACGTAAACCCTTTTAAGGAACTAAATCTCGGGCGGAAATTTTATAAGCTAGATTAGACTTTGACCGTACTCATGGTACTAATAATTCTTACAGACTTACTGTATATGCATAGTAATTTATATATATATATATATATAGGTATTGCAAAAAAAAAATATCCAAACTAACTTACGTACATCTCAATTAATTTATTTATTGATCCGATCAAAAATAAATTATCAATGTCAGAACTAGAAGAAATTTCTCGCAACTTGTTTACAAAAGTTTGATCTTTGATTGACCAACTATGACAACTGTTATATATATATATATATATATAGATATGTATGTTCCTTCTTGCATTTCTTTTTTATTTTTGTTTCCTTTTCTTGATAGAAACTATCAGCAGGGTAAAATAATGTGGAGTGTTCCGAGTCTTCTGAGAGGCAAGCATCACCTACACAAGTCATCTGTAAAATAAGTCGTTGGTCCCTTTCACTTATTCAAGTTGTTATTGTTAAAAGGACTCTCAAATAATAAAAAAAAAAGGGGTGTATAGTGTAATGTGAGGCTCTTGCCACTGCTGAATTAAAATGACTAAAATAAAGAGTTAAATTATTAATAAGCTGGACTAAAAATTTTAATCGAAGAAAAACTAGGTACCTCTTCTTTAATATTCATCATGAACTTTCCCAACAGTGACTTTTTTCAACCAAACCAAATGTTGTTTAGAGAAATCAAAGAAGTTGTTAAGAAGATAAACATCCTTTGCAGAAATATATAATAAGAAGAGTAAACGAAGAAGGATCATCAGCAACTTGACTTGACAATAAATTTCTGTTACGCTATGTTTGGATTAAAGATTTAATGATAGAAAATATATATATATATATATATAAAAAAGAACAAAAATACTGTTTTAATTTATTTTTTTTCTCACTTTTTCTTTTTCCTTTATTTTTCTTTGATAAATCAGGGTTTCAAATACAGAATTAAGTAAAACAAATCAGCATTGACAAAATTAAGAAAAATATTGCTCTCTCCTTCTTAGAAGTACAATGAATTGTTACGAAATTGATTTAGGGAGTGTTTGAACATAGATTATTTAATAGCTTATAGCTTATGTTTATGACTTTTTTAAATGTGTTTGGGTGAGTGACTTAAAAAAATAACTTATATCTAATCACCTTTTTCAAGAAAAGTTATATTTAGAGGTGACTTTTTAAAATTAACTTATAATTTATAAGCTATCATGCCAAGTATCCTATTACACTTGAGTTCTACTTACCAAATCATTGGAGAAAAAACGAAACACTTAAAACCAGAACTTAGAATAGTTTGTTAACAGATTTATGAACTTTGTTTGTCTGATAAATGATGAATTTCAATCTAATCAGCCAATGAGCTGGATTTTCATAAGAAAAAGAAAAATAGAATCCACACCACCAAAATATCTAAGAAAATGAAGAACAAAAAGCTAGATAAAGAAGAAATTTGAAAAAAGTAAGAAAAATAATAAGTTATTGGATGTCACATCAGTTGTCACATCATCATTGATCTCACGGTGGCATTAAAAAATAAAAATAAAAAGGGTGGCAAAATACCACAGAATCAATCCTAGCAGCTTGTTTGAAACTTTTGAAGAGAAAAAAAAAAAAGGGAAAAATTTGAATTTTCTCTTACACTTTCGCATCCACTGTGTAAGTTTCCCTTTGCTCACGTTAGGAAGAAAATTAGGGAGGAAAAACTTTTAGAAAAGCAGAACACAGGTCATGATGACTGGGACCAACCAATGTTTTGCTTTCTTGTTGAGCCCACCAGCCCCTGGCCCCACCACTCTACTCTTTCACACCTCCCTTATAATCTCTCTCTCTCCTACAAAACAAAACACCCTAGAAATAAAAACACAAAACCCTTAAGCCATAGAGCTCGCCCAAGCAACCCGCGGGGTCCGCCGACCTCCGCCCAACCCCGCCCCAGGGGTTGGGGTAGAAGGCGACCCTCATCTGCCCATGTCACACCCCACCGCCCCTCCACCGCAGCCAGCGCCGCTCCTCAAACATAAGTCGTGGTCTCCCGACGCCTTCCGCGACGAGGCGTGGCTGAGGCGCAAGGGTAACCACGACCGCCGCAACCGGCGGAGCAAGAGCGTCACCGACGAGGACCTCGACGAGCTCAAGGCTTGCATCGAACTCGGATTCGGGTTCGACTCGCCCGAGATGGATCAACACTTGTCCGATACTTTACCCGCTTTGGGCCTCTACTATGCCGTTAACAAGAAGTACTGCGACAACGCTTCGAAGTCATCGTCATCCTCCTCGACGTTGTTTCCGTCGACTGCGTCGGAGTGCGACTCACCATCTTCCGTGGGTAGCCCCCACACCATATTCGGTCCCGGTAATTTCCTCTTTTCAATCAATATATTAATGATTTCTCGGATGTTTTTTTTATCAGCCGTCGATTTGTGTGATGCTTTGTTTGAATACTGAATGGTACCTAGGATGAAATTTAACTGTTTGTTTCGTGGGAAAATTGTGGTGAAGGTGAAAATCCTCAGACGGTGAAGACGAGGCTGAAACAATGGGCACAGGTGGTGGCTTGTTCGGTGCGACAATCTTCTGGCTGATGATCTCATGATGTATCAAGTAATATAACAAGGGGTTCAAGCAAAGCAAACTATAGTTTATTATACCAAAAGTAACCAAACGCCAACCAACTTGTTTGATGCGAATATTATCATAATTGTCCTCCTCCTCCACCGCCGCCCACCACCACCACAACCGCCGTCACTACCGTCTTTGTTTAGTTTTGTTTGGTTATCTATGAAATGTTAACCACAGCCAAAAACAAAAAACCAAAAAAAAAGGAAATGCTTGTAGTGGAGGATTGACTTTTTCTTGTTTGTTTTATTCTTATGTGCTATTGCGGTTTTACTTTTTTCACTTTGAAACTCAGGACTCTTTTGGTATTAGCTAGATTTCATGTCTGAACTCTGATGTAAAAAGGTCAAAAGTTGTTGCCTATGATTGGAGATATTTTTTTTTCTTTTTTTCTTCTGTTTCTTGATTGGTACATGGTTTCTAACCTTTTTAAAAGCAATTAGATGGGATTGTGTGCTTCATATAGCAAGGGCATTCCTGTCTCTCTCTAAAGAATTCCATTTACTTTGATGAATTGGTTTTTTGTTTGGAAAAAGAAGATGAAAGTGTTTTTTTTCATCTTAAATTTCATTAAACCTAAACAAAAGATTATGAGACAGTGAAATCCTACTTTAAACAAATATTTCCAAATAGAGTTCAAGGTTCTATTAAAGATGAGTTATATTCCAATCAGCCCCTTCTCACTAATTAAATGTAAATGAAATTTTCACACTTTCAATGTAGAACCTTAAAAAGTTATAAAAAAAAATTAGCAAACCTTTTTACTTGCAAAATTTCCTTGAATAATCCCAAAATTGTTCACAAATTATTTACAAGTATTTGTAACCTAAGGTTTTATCCAAGTATTACTTATTTACATTGCAAAATTTATTCCATTTTATTTTATAAACTAAAGAAAAATTTAAATGTAACGGTAATGTTGTATAAATATAGGGAGGGGCGAAAATGACATTTAAAAATCTAAATTTTTTTTTTGGACTTTGTTGCAAAAAAATTTTCTCGGCAAGTTAATTCTATAAAGGAATCGTCTATCTAGGTTTTCAGGCCTCCTCTATACCAAAAAAAAAAATAAAATCTATATTTCAATCTGTTAATAGAAGTAGCTGGCCATAAATATGTTTTGGAAACTATTCGATTTGGTAATATAATTTTCCATCATGATGATGACATATATACCTTTCTCGGTCGCATTCTCAATGGCTATGAATGCAGCGCTCATTCAAATGGGTTATTTACAAGTTGTGGCAAAGTAATTGACCTGAGAAGGGACACCACTATGTTTGGTCTGTATCATTGCTTAGGCTAGAGTGTACGTTGGGTGAGCTGTATGGCTGTAAACGCGTTTGGTTTGAAAATTTTAATGAACATAAAAATGTATTTAAATTTAACTTGTTTAACTTTTAAATTGAGTTCAAATGAGCTTTAATTCGAGTCGAACTCAAATAACTTGAATTTTTTTAATGTATATATACTTATTGAATCGAGTTTGAGCTAAGTTCAGAAAATTAACGAGTTTTAAAAATTGTTCAAACTTAATTTATTTATATAATGAGCCAATCTCGAACGACTTTTTAATTAATTGAGCTCGAGCCAAGCTTAAGTAATTTGATTCGTTTTGCAACTCGCTAATGAGCTGTTTTGCAAGATGATCAAGATACAATTGTCACATTGAAGCTGAAATTTGGACAATTACGGTGCTTGATGAATGATAACATGGCCAGTTAGGTGAGTAGTGGGTCGAACTGTCAAAGGACTGGACACATACGGTAAATAAAAAATAAGAAAGAACACAGATAATAATTGAGTAATATTGTACAAACAAAAAAAATTGTATAGAAAATTAAAACATAATGAAACAATAAGTCTAATCTAATCATCTTAAAAGCAAAAGACCCATCAAAGTGGTTTAAAATTTTAAAATGCCACCGTTAAATTATTCTAGTAAAAAATTATGTAAGTTTAGAATTTTGAATAATAATTTACTACTGCCGACTTCCATGGACAATGGATCAAGGATTTGCAACCACCATATGGGGAAGGGCTGGATGCGCGCTTCATTATCAGCAGCAGGACTGCACGACACAACAGCTTGTTGCTCAACTGTACCCCAATTGATCAATCAAGGTCTAGAAAATTTTTAGATGTTCTTAAAATTACAAGTATTAAGTGCCTTTTTTAATCTAGCTTATTTAAGCATTTATGAAATAATTTTTTTGTTTGTCTTTGTGACTTTTTAGATCAAAATTCACCTTTTTTTTTATTATTATGAATTTTTAGGTCATGTGCACCCAATATAAAAAGAAAATTGAGTTTTCATTAAAAAAAAGTCACTCAACTATTCAAGATTAAAAAAAAAAGAAGCTATTTCAATAAAACTCAAATAACTTTTTTTTTGTTTATAGTATTTTTTTTTACAAAAAATAAATTTCTTTTTTTTTTTTTTTTATCATGTGCAAGGTAGTGCCATTTGAACCCACCCTTAGTGAGTAACTCCGCCAGAAGCTGGCAAGCATCCACAATCTACTAGTTTCGGTTAAAGTATGAGTTTTTTAGACAGTTGCTCTTAGAGTGACCGACATCAGTATAGTGATTTTCTCTTAAGAATGCTTTATTCAACGTAGAGGTCTCAAACTCAGGTAGCATTGACGTTGCACAAGTAGTACATTCTTACTTCACGCTCTTTCTCAATTGAGCAAATTCAGGTGAAATTTTTACACATTTGTCTAAAGTCAAGAATTGAGCATTCTTGTCGATGGCAAGTGTGGATCTTTTGACCATCCAAAGAGAAAAAGGGCTCTAGCTTACTTAGACTAGTCCAATTGATTAATAAATTTTCTTTTTAGGAAAGCAAAATTTAAAATTTTTCGTTGTTATAGAATTTTAGATCATGCGTACCAATCCTAAAAAGAAATTATTTTTTTGTTAAAAAAAAGTCATTGAAGATGAAAAAAATTATTTCACAAGTGCTTAAATAAGTTACGTTTAAACCGCTCATAAATAGTTACTTTTAAGAGGTAAATTTTTGATAACCCATAATTGTTTCACAGTAATAGTACAGTGATAATATTTAGTACTCGGGCGGAGCCAGCATGTGCTCAAATGTGGCAGTTGCTCCCTTCACATTTTTTATAAATCGGTTTTTACGCACGTTTTAGGAATATTTTTAAATTTACTTTTAGAAATTTATAAATATTACCCTTAAATCGTTATTTTATTTTAAAAATTCATTTATGCTATATATATCTTATATACATTATACATATAGAAGTTAATTGTCCAATTATTGATATGTCGATTACAAAAAAAAAAAAACAAAACAAAAAAAATCTTAGTTATGATTAAAGGTTGCTTCTTTGGATAAATTTCTTGGCTCTACCTGCACTAGTTGGACTGGCAATTTTGTCCATCGTCATCACGCACAATAGAGCAATGCTAACTCTTGAGGCTTGTAACTTTTACAGCATCCTTTCAAAAATGAGGGTGCGTTTGACAGAAGAGAAAAGAAAATGATTATTTCATTCTCTTATTTAGTTTGTAGTATAAAAAGTTAATTTATCTTTTTTTTTTTAAATTAAACAATAAAAGACATTCATTTTCTTTCTTATTTTTTCTTTTCTTTCTTTCCATTACCCTTCCATAAGTATCAAACATACCCTGAATGTCTAGTCATGAATTATTGTATCTTTCCTTCTGCAACAACAGTCAGGTTTTTAAACCTTACTGTTGTTTCTACGAATGTGGAATAGTTATGATGCATAACTTGAAGGTCCAAAATGAGTTGGAAAAACCAAAGTGATTGTATGATAAAACTTGCAGCAGATTTCAATTTCCAAACAAATCTTTCTCATTTGGGAAATTATAATTCAGCTTTGCTGTTGTTAGGCCCCCTTAAATGAGAACAAATATGATACCATTAACTACACTTCGATTAAAACTTTATGTTGAAACTCGTAAAGAACACCGAATATAAAAATCACAATAGAAGTACTATCTAGAAATTTTACTGGATCTTTTTTCGGCTATAGATGAAGCCAAATCGCAATTCAATGTGCCGGTATGGAAACGTTTTGTTTGGTTGTGGAGGTCATTCGGCTTCTTGGCATGCACTGGAACCTGGCGTATGCATTCAATTTGTAATTTCCCCTAAGAGGCAAGGACGTATCTGTTTTCTATCAGTATTATTTAAATAATGTGATTAAGATAATGTTAGTAGTTATTAGAGATATAGTTATTTTTTTATATTATAAATAATTATAGATGCCGTATGGCTTGATCAATAAAAAATATCAATGATTCAAAATTAGGCTTCTGCTAAGGAGTTATGGTTCATCTCGAATTGAATCAATAGGAGAGTTTTTTGCTCCTCTCGAACCACTTTCCTAGTATATCTGTAGATCAATGAAATATGAAGGCTGAAGTATAAAAGTTTTGATTATTTTTTCCGCTTTTACTTTTAGTATTTTCTAATATGATGTTTTTAAAGATCTTGAAACTTAAGAATAAGGTTACAACTATCTTTTTGATATATCTGTGGAACAATGGAAGTTGAAGGTTATGAATGTAAAAAGTTAAAGGGAACCAGTTGTTACAAGGAATAATCAGTACTAAAAGCAAAAGCCCTACTTTCCAAACATTTATATTTTTCATTCTCAATCCATACGGTATTTACAATTATTTATAATCTCAAACAAATTAAGATAACTACTAAAAATAACTATATTCCTAATAACTATCCAACCTTATCTATTTAAATAATACTGATAGAGTATGTAAAAGTATCATTGGTAAACCATAAAAAAGCAAAGTATGGTCAACAGACACAAAAGATATGTACGTACGTAAGTATGTTAATATATATACACGTACATATAAGCAATACAAAAAGCACCTATATAAATGCTTAAATTATATCTAAAAACAAATTAGACAGAGGGCCTAATTCTGCAGCTTGAATTCTTTGACCAGAGGGAATAAAATGATTTGGAGACATCTTTTCCACCAATCTTCGTATTTGTCTCTGCTCGGAATATCGAGCAAAGCAATCACAAGTGTCACCTTTAACTCATTCATAATGTTTACAACATTCAAATCATTCCGTCTTTCGCAAAGAAAATTTTGTGACGGTCCAACTTTGGGCGTGATTAGCCAGCCAAGCCTGCACAAGATGTTGAATATATTTACGCAGAATTTAGCCATTTTATACAATTTGACTCCGTCTCTCTTGGTTAAGAATCCGAGATACGTACTTGCATGGCTTTATTAAGTAATACTGAACAACTTTAGCTTGATATTCGATCATTAGAGGCTTCTAAATTAAGATTGCAGCATCATTCTAAGGAAGTTTACACTCAAAAATAAATTTTAAAAAGAACAACCAAAAATGTTTGTGATTTTAAAATATGGAAATTTAGGGAGCTATTTGAGTGATAAAATCATAAAAATTGGTCCTCCTACCAGCTGATCTCCTCTGTCCCAATCGACATGAAAACCCAAGACAGATGGTGTCCTTTTTCTTCCAAGAAGCTTGTGCTTCTTAATTCTTGTCTTTGTTTTGAATATTTCAAATCGGCTCCCTAGGTTCAACATGCCATCTTAATTAGATTAGATATTCTACTTGGACCTTTATTTCACACATATATGTCGACCTATGTTATCACGGAAGAGTATTACTTAATAGTTGCTTTAAAAAATGTAATTTAAGTTACTATTTGACAATCATTATGCATCACCTTCTTCTTCTTCTTCTTTTATATCTTTCCAATCACACACATAATTTATATATGTAATCGTTTTCTAGAAGAAAATGGATGGTGGAATATGACTTATACAATGGCGTTCCCAATTCTTTTAATTAATTTTATACCAGTTGAGTGTTGGGATATTTTTGGGATATGCGAAAGCAATCTTGAGTCTCTTTCAAGATTGTTCATCTTGAGCATAAATTATGGAGCAAGATTACATCCATCGAAAAGTGTACTAAAATGTTTATCTTTTAATAAAAAAACAAAATTATTTTGGTTAGGTTGTAAAAAATTTTGGCTTTTCGATTTTTTTTTTTTTTTACATTTTGACCAAAACGACTTTGTTTTGACTAAAGTATTAATATTTTGGTACACTTTTTATGGGTGTAGACGTTCTCTATATTATTTGTAATAATTTTAAAGATTGTATACTATAAATAACTAAACCTTTGTATTTGAGGGTGTTGGGTGATTAAAAGTTTTGGAGTCGTGCATATCTTTCAATCATCATTAGTTGACTTCAGGTAGCTTAAATTTTTTTATAAGGTGTAAATAAGTTTATCGAATGAGTTCACACTCAATTAAAAAATTTAACGAGTTTCAAAATGCACTTAAAATTAACTTATTTTCATAACAGTTAATTTTAAATGAATTTTTAACTAGGTGAGCTAATCTTGATTCATTTTTACAGCCCTAAGAACATCTCCAACTCACCTTTAAATTTTCAAATTTTGCCCTCCAACCCACCTTCATTTCTTCAAAAATTTGAAGAAATGAAGGTGACCTTCATATGGGACCTTCAAATTTGAAAGTTCTCCAAAATATTTGAAGGCCTCTTCATTTCAGTATTCATATGGGACCAAAGCAATAATTATGTGGGACCCTTGTACTAATCATTATTTTAATTCTAAATAATACATTTTTAATGCATTATTTATTATTTAAATAATATTTTAATAAATATTAAATTTAAACTTTGAATTAATTCATTAATTTTTTTAATTTGTTAAATATTTATTTAATTTGAGTTTTTTATATGTGGAATAAATAAATTATTCATATTTTACTTGCTTTTATTTATCTTGAAATTATTATTTATATATGAAATTAAAAAAATTCTTTTTATTTTATTGATTATTTATTTATACTAAAATTATTTTAATCCATGGAATCAATGAATTATTTTTTTATCTTACTACTCTACCGTTTCACTTTGTTTTTTTTTTTCAAATTTAAGAATTAATCAATCGATTTCTACCACCTTCCAATAACATTTAAAATTTCAACATCTATTGAAAACAGAAAATAATTTTGACTAGAATAATAACAAAAAGATTACAAAAAAATAACATTTCTCTATCATTCACTAATACTTGGAGAAGCGTCACATGAAACGAGCATATATCTTTCTCATAAATACTCATTTTATGTGTTTTAATTAGTTCCTTATTGTATTTTAATTTTTGTTAAATATATTTCATTAGTTTACAACGGAGGTTTTTGTTTTCTTAAATTTTTTAATGTAATTTAATTTATAATTTCATGGGTAAATCATTTAGTTTAAAAAAAATTAAAAAATTTAGTTTTAATTAAATATTTAGTAAATAATTACAATTTAAATTAAAATATGATAATAAATAATTACATTTTGAATAAAATAGGAACACAATATGTAATTTTTTACTTTTTTTATATAAAAGAATAATGATTTGAAGAATGAATAGTGAAATGAAGGTTGGGTGGGTTGGAGTAACAATGTGAAAAAGCGAGATCCATGAGCTTCAAATTTAAAGAAGATACCAAAATAAAAATAAATTTGAAGCCTTTAAATTAGAGATGCTCTAACACCGTCAATAACCCCAAGTTGAAACCCATTTTCCTTTGTTTTCACCGTCTTGAGATAACACAAGCCAATGTTCCTCTTTGTATAATCTTCTTCTTTTTCAAATGTGTACTTTCTAAATTCTTTATAACACTGCTAAAAACAATTCCGTTGTTTGTCCACGTTCGTCACGTGCACGTGCCGTATGCACCATGCCCAGCCTGCTAAGGTTGACATTTATTCACGTCTTCCACGCATGAAAATGATCCATATCAAATCGTGGATTTTTATTTTTCCCAAAAAAACAAAACAACGAAAAAAATTGGACTCTCCCTTTTGAATAGTTTCAGCCGATAAACACAGAGATGGAAATCATCTAATGACGGTGAAACGTTTGAATTCTGATACCAATATTCACATTAATAAAAGTATGTGGGGTTCTTTCAGACTGAAAAATAACCAATATTGTGTGACATTTTTCTTGACAAAAGAGTACTCCCATGCACATGAGAAAACAAACAATAGTATAGCAAATTTATAGTTAAAAAGAAAAAAATAAAAAAAAATATTGCAACATTAAGGGCTCGTTTGGTACAATTTTTTGGCCCAATTTTTTTTAAACTTATAAGTAAAAAAATTAAGTTTTTTTTAGCTTTTTTAGTTTCATGTTTTTACTTTTTTACTTATTTTTAGTTAAAGAAAAAACAGAAAAATAAAAACGTCAACAAAAATTTGACTCTTTTGTTTATAAATTTTAAAAAATTAATAAAAAAATTATACCAAATGAGTCTTAAAAAGCTTTATTCTTTTGATAAATCTTCCTAATCAATGAAAAGGTTTTTTTTTTAAGCTACAATGGGGATTTGGTTTGAGAAAGGATGCCATTTTATTTGACTGGAATGCTTCATACATACTGTTGCGTCGGTTGTCTTTCGTTGACATTAGAGTTAAAGAGATTAAGACGTATAAGATTGTACATATAGCAGTCACAAAACATCTTGTTAGATCTACATAGTTTGAGGATCAAGAGATGCCATTTTTAGAGTCATGATATGACTCTTTCGGTAGTCCTTTCAGACGTACCTACCGTCAACTTCGGGATTCGAGGCTTGCAATTGTAGAACTAAAATAACCGTTCTAGGTTGAATCCCATATCTATCGGGAAAAAATAAAAGAAAAAGGTGAAGAAAAAAATAAATATTTTTTTTCATATTTGGAGGAGATTTTATAAAATATCGAGTTTAATTTTGTTTAATTGATATGGTATTATTTTTTTGTATTAAAATAAATAAATAAATAAACTATTTTATATATCTATTAGAAAGCATTGTTTTAAAATACCCACAACTTTATGCAGATATGCTTATCTTTAATGCAATCAAAGGGGTTACAATGAAGTGGCTGTGTGCTAAAAGTTTTGCAAAGAAGGTTTTAATTCGTTGGTGGCCAGGATGACTTGAATCAAAGTATTATCATTTGAAAAAGTGAATTTAACATGCTAAACCAACTATTTCAGTGGTAGTGTAGAAACTTTTTACAAGACACTAAAATGAGACAGATGTCTATGAGTTATATTTTTTATGATGGGCCTATTCTCTGAAGATTAGTGTAATATTTTGATGTCTTGTAAAGAAAGTTCATACTATCTAATTAGATTCTAAAAAAATATTGGGATTCATAAGAGTGTTTTTAGAGTCCGTTTAGTAGGACTATTTTTTTTTAATATTATAAAAAAACTATTTTTTTTTACTTTTTGGCTTTTTTTTTTTGCTTATTTTTAACTTATAAAAGTGAAAAAAAATTATTTATTTTAACTTACAAATAAATAAAATAAACTTGAAATAAGTTATACCAAACAAATCCTTAGTCTTGCATGCAGAGGTGGCCTTGGCATACTCCCACCGTTACCTTCTGAATTATCTGAAAATCTAATTATTTAGAAGGTAAAAATTGTCCGAATGAATATGTCTACTAGTGTTCCTAAAAGAGAGAGAGAGAGAGAGAGTGGACGGTGATTTAAATTCCAAGATTGTTCTATCAAATGCAAGGAAATATTAGAAAGACAAAAGCCTTGGTCATCTCCACACCTTCTATTTATTATTTTGATGCGTGGATGAACTTGTCCTTTGCCTGTAAACGCATTAGTCCTAAGGACTAATTTTCATGTAATTACGCCATATAATACCAAACACAGCTTATTAGCTTTTCCACATCAAGCTACATCAAAGAATATGAAATCTTATAGGAAAGAAACCTACCACATGATAGAGAACTTATTACTGTGATTTTTGCATGGATGTTATGTTGGCATATTTTTTTTAAGCACTACTATGTTTTGATGGGTCCATCATGGAGGATAGCTTTTTTCAAATTTTTTAATCGAAGTTTGTCAAATCTTGTGGATGTTCAGATGTTCATCCTTTTTTCTTTGTTTGAAGTTATCCAAAGAGAATTTGTACAAAGTCTTCATTGTGAATAAGTGACGATCTATGGTCCTTCCATTAATTCAAATTAAAATATCTTCTATTTTGAGTCAAAGTTTCAAAAGTGCCACTGACTCAAAATTTTAGTGAATTTTCTGTATAAAAATTATGTTAAAACATATTTATCATACAACAAATAATTGATATAGGGCAACTTGAGACTCCCAGCAATTTTTTTTTTTTTTTGGGGCACAAAAAATGGTTTTGTATTTAGAGTTTAGACTACCATATATACACCAGTGAGTATTACTTCTCAACACCCCAACAATTATTTGGACAAGCAATGGATGGGTGTTTATAATTTAACAATAAACTAAATTTATAGTATTCCCACATTTTACTTTTTGACTTATCAACAATTAAATAATAAAAATTTTACTAATAATTATGGGCTTGAGGCACCCTTCTCTTCTCTTGAAGAGCTCTAACTCTTGAACATTCCACCAAAGAAAGGGGTTAATTCCATGAACACCCCCTTAAGAAAGGACAAGGCTTCACTGTATATCGGGCTGCAACATTCTCCTGCTGCCTAGACACTTAGCGCACCCTTAAGCATCCACGACAACACCCCTTGAACATTTCCGTTTCTTTAACGTCATGCATCGAAAACCTGTATCCTTTTACTCCTTTTCCTTTTCTGTTTCTTGGCTCCATTTCCTTCATTCTAAAGTTTTACATAATTTAGGAAACTTAAAAATTTTAGTTTTAGAATGTTACATAAATTAGGATACTAGTATCCTTATCCAGCTTAATTTGGGTTCTTTTTCAACTTGCCAAAACTCCATTATAGTTGAGTCTCTAAAATCAAACCCGCATACATTACAGAGACTGAAAATCACCCATTAGATTGCTAGCTAATTGTCGTGAAGTGAACAAAAACTAGTTATCTGTTGTCTAAGACCTTACGTCGACATATATTCATTAAAAGGAACAAAACCCTTTGGTTAGACTTTTTTATTTATTTATTTATTATCTGTATTGATTTTCTTGGGATTTGATTAGAATTGTAGAGTGAGTTGTATGATCAATTGCAACTATTCTATCTAAAGAAAATGAATTAATCCACCTTACTAACTACTCTATAGAGATGGAATTGAGACAGAGGGGGAGGAGAGAGAAGGAGTGAATTTATTTTTTGGAGAGAGGTTTCCTAAAAACAGTGACAAAAAACGGAGATTGGGTCAAAAGAATTGATATTGAATTTGAAAGGCTTGCTTGAAGGTGCTACTGTGAATGCTTGCCACCGTGCCAAATGTCCAATGCGCCAAGTGTCTAGGTAGCAGGAGCAACTTGATATACAATCAAGCTTCGTCCATTAAGAAATTAACGGAATTAACAAAAAATAGTTGAGGTATGAACTTTTATTTTTTCTCTCCGGACCAAGTTGTACAAAACGGCGAACAGCCAAACGCGGAAAGGGTGAAGCGGAAAGGGTGAAAATAAAGCCATGAATTTTCCAAACTGTTAGGTGGGATTCGGGGAAGGGGCTCCTCCTCCTCAACCTATTACAGCTTTTTTGAAACTTGGGGTTGGGGGGAGGAAAAGTAAAATATCATTTGATTTCTTTTTGTTTTACAAAAAAAACAGAGATTAATTTTAAAAAAATTTTTTTTTTTCAAAGTAAAAAAATAATAATTTTTTATTTCCTTCCCACAGGTTGTAAAGAGACTGTTAGTCTAAGCTTCTCTCCAAAGAAAAGTAAAAAGTTTAAAGCAATCAAAGCCACGCGTCAAAATCAAAGAGACACCCGAAGTTACCGTCCAATTGTCTTAGAAGCTTCTCAAGAGACGACGACCGTGTCCATTCCACCCACTAAAATGTCACCAAAATCTCTCTCTACTGTTTATTCTTCGTAGAGGTAGAGGACAAAAGCGCGTCTTTTGTTAGTTCTCTCTCTCTCTCTCTCTCTCCTTTGTTTGAAAGAGGACTAAAGGGCTCTCTTCTTACTTTTCTCCTTTTATTATTAGAAGATATTCGTTTCTAAATTTTTCTAGAACCTGTCTCACTTTCTTTAGGTGGTGGATGGTGTCTCCTCTGCTTTTTAATATATATATATATACATCTATAAGAGCCCTGTGCACGAACCCAGAAGAGAAAATTCATATATCTAATATTTAGTCTTGTTTCGATGGCTCGTTTTGGTCGTGTCCTCCTGTTAAGCAGAAGAAGTAGAGGATAGTTTTAATGGAAGAAGCTAAGATTGCGAAGCGTTCTCCGGTTCACTCTCGATTGTTTGTCTCTGGATTCTATTGCTGGGATTGGGAATTCCTCACTGCACTTTTGCTTTTTAGTTGTTAATTCTTTCTGAATTCGCAATCGAACTTCCCAAAAAAGGAAAGGGAATTTCGAGTCCCAAAACCCAATTGTTGCTTTTTTTTTTTTATGGTTTTTTATTATTGTTTTTTTAGCTTTACTTGCTCATTTCTTGGTGTACTGGGGTTTGGTGAGATCGATCAGAAATGGCGCAGAGGTCAGCTCCGGCACCTTTTCTGACGAAGACGTACCAGTTGGTGGACGATCGGAGCAGTGACGACGTGATATCTTGGAACGAAAGCGGCACAACCTTTGTGGTCTGGAAAACAGCTGAATTCGCTAAGGACTTCCTTCCAAATTACTTCAAACACAACAACTTCTCTAGTTTCGTTCGCCAACTTAACACTTACGTACGTTTCCTTTCTAATTTACCTCCTCAATCTCTTTTCATTTACGCTTTATTTAGATTAAGAATTTTGTGTCGAAAAAAAAAAAAAAAGATAGAATAAAAATTTTACAAATTCTTATATTTTCCCTCTTTGTTTTTTTCTTTATTTTCTTTGTGATGAATTCGGTTTCATAGCATAAGTATCCGTCATTGAAAAATTGTTTTTATTGAACTGGTTTGTTATTTTTATTTTGTAACTTTTCCCTTTTAATCGAATCAAAAGCTCAAGAAAAAGAAAAATTCGAAGGTTCAAGTTTTGTTTCTAAACTAAATATTTCTTTAATTTTTGTTTTTTTTCAATTTGAATTTAACTTATTAGTTTGTCTCAATTTAATACCACAGTTTGAGGGGGGTTGAAAAGAACAATTTACCTGAGATAAGTGGTGTTAGGTGAGATCTATAATAGATTAGCTGTTTGCTCTAGATTAGCTGAAGTTTTATGAAAATTAATCTAATTTTATATAGAATATCAAATTAGTGTTTCCCTATTTTTCAAGATGTGTTAATATTTAATTTCTTTTTACAAAATACTACTTCTTAGTTAAGAATGTTTGTTATATTTTTATTGTTTTGGATTAATTTTGACCGGAAGGTGATCTACAGTCTTTTGAGAGAAATTATATTGAAAGAAAGATTAAGAAAACATATAAGCTAATGCACCTAAAGAGATTGAAAAGAATAACAAAATTAAATATACTTCAAAATATTTTCTTCAGAGTTTATTTTCGACCGACTGACCTTGTAAACAATTTTTTTTTAATATGAACGGACACCAAAATATACCCTTTGTGTAAATAAAATCGTTTAGACTGTCAGTAAATTAAAATTAAACTCTTGTTTTTTTCGATTAGTAAGAGTTCTAATTTTCTTGCAGTGACTCAATGGTTCTTGTATTGTGCTGTTCTTCAGGGTTTTCGAAAGATTGTGCCTGATAAGTGGGAATTCGCTAACGAGAATTTCAAGCGAGGGCAAAAAGAGCTCCTTACGCAGATCCGTCGCCGGAAGATCGTGACGTCATCTCCGGCTAAACCACCGGCTGGCGAAAAATCAGCCGCCGTCGATGGTCCTTCGTCGCAGTCGAATTCCGGCGAGGACCTGGGGTCCACTTCCACATCGTCCCCGGAATCCAAGAACGCCGGATCGGTTGAAGCGCCATCGAGGGCACAATTCACCGGCTTGTCCGATGAGAACGAGAAACTTAAGAGAGACAACGAATTGCTGAGTTCGGAGCTCACGCAGACCAAGAAGCATTGCGACGAGCTCGTCGCTTTCCTGACTGAGTACGTCAAGGTAGCGCCCGATCAGATCGATCGCATCATGAGGCAAGGAATCTGTGGGTCCGCCGGTGATGGATTCGACGGGAAGATCGACGCTACTGTAAACGACGACTGTGATGATGATGTTGATGATGACGAAAATAGGGGAGACAAAAGTGAGGATGGTTTGAAATTGTTTGGGGTGTGGGTGAAAGGGAATAAGAAAAAGAGGGGTCGTGACGAGAAATTGGGGTTTGATGGGCCCCACCGCAAGGAAATGAAGACTGTTGACTACGATGCCCCGTGGATGAAGATCTCTTCCTCCCCAGGAGGGACCAACAAGGTCTGTAACTGACGAATACGGGCGTGACACGAAAGCAAAAGAAGGGGAGGTATACTGTAAGAGCAAGTGCACCTCTTGAGGAAACTGTTTCTACGCATATGGGTAGTGTAATAATTATATAAAAAATGCTACGTAAAATTCATTACCCAATTTATTTTCTTGTGTTTGTTTGAGTATTTGGATTTAAGTATAATATTACTCTAATAATGTCAGTTTGAGTAGATGGAATGTAGAGAACAGTCTTCAACCTAAGGCTGGGCTGTGAAGCTGAAGCAATAATGACAACTCTGTATTATGTTAAAATTAATATATATTGTGACCCTTTTATACATGAATACACATTTTATATGTTCATCTGCTTCTTTCCTGATGTTGATTCTGCAATTGTTGATTCTACTTTGGTGGTGCCGGAGATACGGAAGATGTAATTTAGTCTGGTTTAATTTAAATCAGTGTGCGCCTGTACGGTATCTCGTTTGGACCCGCTTATTAATTTTGTTTAGGTAGCTAACGGCTTTTTATTTTTTGTAAAAAGTCAAAAACCATGCCTTACGTTGTGTTAAGCTATTTCATTTGTTATTATGGACAACAACATGTTACGTGTGAATTAAGAATTTGATGATATAAAAAACAAAAAAAAAAAAAAAAGGAGAAAAGAGAAAAGATACAAAAATATTCTTTTATTTTATTTTATTTTTATTTTTATTTTTTTACTTTTTCTTTTATATTCAAATTCTAAACACAGTCAAAATGATTATAATGGTTATTTTACCAAATTCCTCTTTCGGTTTTTCCCTTTTCGGTTTTTATCTTTTGCTAAGCCTAAATTTATTACTTTAAGGTATAGGACATATCGCTTATTTTCAACCAAATGACAGTGTAAATTTTACTTATTGATTTTCATGATGACTTCTTGTATCTTGGTATCTCGCATGTGTGATAAATGTTAACCAAAGAGTTCTAATTCTTCAATTTATGAATGAGTCAATTTTAAAAAAATCAATTCTTATTTTTGGGACAATCAAGCGGGCCCTTAGTGAATCAAAAAGTAATTTATACTTTAAAGTTGAAACCCAGTGTTTAGAATTGAACCTGACTACTCCCTTCAAACTACTTGATTAATGCACCATTATGTTACTGCAAATTTGCAAGTATGAATGTCAAAAGGGGTAATTATTTCAGATTTAGAAGTGGGCTTAAGGAATTAATGACATTAACAATAAATAAAATTTCCATGTGTTAAACACGAAGCGTCTCATTCGACCATCGGAAAACTACAATAACTCTCAAAATATGTAATTTTCTAAAGTCGGATTGTCATTATAGAGCGTATTAATGAAATTCAGTAAATACTATGATGTAATGAATGACCTCCATCTATTGTGACGTAATAGATGACCTCCATACATTTAGTATCGACATTAATCGCCTCAATTCTGTAATGCATTTGTCCGCAGCCCCCCCCCCCCCCCCCCCCCCCCCGGGCCCTGCATGCACCTATCCCCGACTCCGATTCAATATAAATAGAGCTCCTTAGAGATAGTTATAAGTAAAACTAAAAGAAGAGAGAAATAATAGAAAAGGAAGAAACAGAGAGAAAATAGAAGAAAGAGCGGTATAAGTAATCTGTAAACACCATGCTATATTTTTATTAGCAATAAAGTTTTGGGTAGTCCAGAAGATTAACACCTAAATGTTCCAAAAGAACGAATATGATAAATATTTGACAATTTCTAAAGAACTATTCACTATATTTTGTGTTGAATTATTTTCTTTGTTTTATATTCTTTACTTTTATAACACGTTATTAGTACGAAATTCTAACCAGCTGAGGTAAAAACTACACCAGTGCTCTTCACGATGATATTTTGTATTTGAATGTGCCATTAATATACCAATTAATTTTATTTTCATTACTGTTTCCTTTTTAATTCATTCGCGTGATTTATTACTATGTGAAGAAATAGTTGATGAATAGTATGAGCAATAATTAATAATTCGAAATAATTGTAGAATACTATTCATGCATAGTAAAATACTATTTATGAATAGTAATTGTATGGTAATGATATAATATAAAATATTAAATGAATAATGTGTTTTCCAGTACTTTTCTATTTCTATTTCAAATAATTATATTTTATCATAACAACCACCTAACATTGCTATGTTGGGTAAAGGTTCTCGTTTAATTCTTTATAGATCATATTATCGCCATAATTTGTCCTTCTTTAAGCTTATTGTTTTGTATGTTATAGCATTCGGAAAATGTCGAATATTACAAAATTAAAATTTGCCGTCCTTGATATTTCTAGCGATAATTACTTATCGTGGATTCTTAATGTTGAAATCCATCTTGCTGTAAAGGCACTTGAGCAAACAATAATGAAGGAAAATGACGCATCCCTGCAGAATCACGCTAAAATCATGATTTTCTTTCGCTATCATTTTCATGAACAGTTGCAAGCTGAGTAACTCACGATAAAAGATCCATTGATATTATGAAAAAAATTTAAAAGAGAGATACAAGTACCAGAAGACCGTAATCCTTCCAAGAGTCAGATCTGATTGGATGGACCTGAGGTTGTAAAATTTTAAAACTGTTAGTGAGTACAACTCCGCGCTTTTTAAAATTAGCTCACAATTAAAATTATATGGAGACAATATTACTGATGAAGACATGTTAAAAAAAACATTCTCCACCTTCTATGCCTCAAATGTGCTCCTGCAACAGAAATATCGAGAGCGTAGATTTAAAAAATATTTTGAATTAATATCCTGTCTTTTTGTGGCTGAGTAAAATAATGAGTTACTGTTAAAAATTCATCAGTTCTGACCTACCGGTTCTACACCATTGCCTAAAGTGAATGCAATTTCATTTGATAGTTGAGGACGCGGGCATGGCAGCAGACATGACCATGGCCATAACTAGAATAGTTTTTGAATTTCTAGGAATTATCATGGAGGAACTCTTGTCATATGAGGTTTAAGAATATCACACCACACTACCAACAGTGAAATAATTCTGCAGTAAAAAAAAAAAAAAAAAAGGTTTACAAAATGAACCTCCTAAGAAGTATAAAGATACTTGTTACATATGTGGAATGAAAGGATATTGGTCATGTACTTGTCGTACACCCAAACATTTAAGAGAGTTTTATCAAGCCTCAATTTAAAGATAAAAGAAAAAAATGTACAAATGCATTTTACAGATTTTAATGATCCAATTGATATTACTCATTTGGATGTCTCAAATTTCTTTGAAGATACAAGTGAAAAAATAGACCATTAATTGGTGATGAGGATGTTCACACTACTTAATACTATTATCTCGATATTCTAGTATTTTTCGTTTCTTAGCATCTTTTGTAATATTTCCTTCATATGTTTTTCTTTTCAATAAATTATCATATTTTAATTAAACACTTTTAATATGTTATACAGATACATAGATCGCACCAACGTGTTGAGTATTTCTAAAATGAATGGTGAAAGCATATGTCCGATAGACAGTGGAACAACACACACAATTCTTTAAGAGAAAAAATATTTCTCACACTTGACATTACTTGAAGCTAATGTCAGTACAATCGATGGCACAACAAAATTTATATTATGACATGATCGTTTGGATTATTCAGGGTCAACAATGATGCGTCGAATTATTGAAAACTCACATGGGCATTCGCGAAAGAACCAGAAGATTCTTGTATCAAATGATTATACATGTACTGCCCGTTCACAAGAAAAATTAATTATCAAACCATCTCCTTCAAAGGTGGATTTTGAGTTTCCATCATTCTTACAAAGAATTCAAAGGGATATCTGTGGGCCAATACATCCTCCATGTGGACCATTTCGTTATTTTATAGTTTTAATAGATGCATCTACACGGTGGTCATATGTTTATTTACTTTCTACCCATAATATTGCTTTTACTATACTTCTTACTCAAATTATTTGCTTACAGGCACAGTTTTCAGATTACCCGATTAAGTCTATAAGATTAGATAATGTTGAGAAATTTACATGCTAAGCCTTTGATAATTACTGCATGTCAATAGGAATTGATGTTGAACATCCAATTGTTCACTCACATACACAAAATGATCTTGCTGAAACTTTTATAATACGGCTTCAGTTTATTGCTCGACCTTTACTTATGAAAACAAAATTACCTGTTTCTGCTTAGGGACATGTCATATTGCATGCTGCATCATTGGTTAGAATCCGACCAACTGCATATCATCAATACTCACTATTACAACTCGTCATTGGTCAATAACCAAATATTTATCACTTACGAGTTTTTGGTTGTGCTGTGTATGTACCTCTCTCACCCCCACAGTGTACTAAAATGGATCTCCAGCGTAGACTTGCAATTTATGTTGGTTTTAATTCACCATCTATTATTAGATATTTGGAACCATTAACAGGTGATATGTTTAAGGCACGTTTTATGGATTATCATTTTGATGAATCAGCCTTCCCATAATTAGGGGGGAAAAATACGTAATTAGAAAAATAACGAGAGATCAGTTAAAATGTGTCGATGATATCTCATATAGATCCTTGAACGAGTCAATGTGAATCAGAAATTCACAAAATTATTTATTTACAGACAATTGCAAATTAATTGTCTGATGCGTTCACCGACACAAAGAAAATAAAAAAATCACATATAACAAATGCTAATATTCCAGCACGTATTGATGTCCCTGTAGGACAATCTATTAGTACTGTGGCAAAGACACTGTTCCTAAAAAAATGAAGACATAAGAAAAAATGCATAAGCAAGTTGGTACTCCTGAAGAAAATACAATATCTAAACTTCCCGAATAAGAGAATCCTGAAAAAAAATTCCCAAAAGAGAAACTTCTTGAAGAGGTATCTCCTATAAGTGACCTGAAAATAATGAGATCTCAATAAGTTATATAAATACAGGAGAAAGCTGGAATAGAAATAAGATAGTTGTCGGCAACGTATTTTCATTTAAAGTAGCTCTTGGTATTACCAGAAGTAATAAAGAGACTGAACCACAGATAGTCAACGAATGTCGACATAGAATTGATTAGCCAAAATGAAAAGAAGCTATTGAAGCAGAATTACACTCATTAGTATAACGTAAAGTATTTGGATATGTAGTCCACACACCTGAAGATGTGAAACCAGTTAGATATAAATCGGTATTCGTACCAAAGCGAAATGAGAAAAATGAAATAGTACAATATAAAGCTCGACTTATAACACAAGATTTCTCGCAACGACCTAATATTGACTATGATGAGATTTATTCTCCTGTAATTGAAGCAATTACATTCAGATTCTTGCTTAGTTTATCAGTCTCAGAAGGACTAGATATGCGTCTAATGGATGTAGTGACTGCTTACTTATATAAGGAATTGGATAATAAGTTATATATAAAAATCCATAAAGGATTTAAGATGCCTGAAGCAAATATTTCAAAACCACAAAATTTGTGTTCAATCAAGTTTCAAAGATTGTTATACGGGTTAAAGCAATCGAGTCGCATGTAGTACAATCGTCTAAGTGAATATCTCTTGAAAGAAGCATATGTGAACAATATCATTTGCCCATGCGTTTTCATTAAGAAATCAAAATCTGAATTTGTTGTCATTGCAGTCTATGTTGACGATTTGAATCTGATTAGAACTCTTGGAGAGATTACTAAAGCTGTTATTTATTTAAAAAAAAAGTTTAAAATGAAAGATCTTAGGAGAACAAAGTATTGTCTTGGATTATAGATTGAGCACTTATCAAATAATTCTTGTCCATCAATTGGTATATGCTAAAAAGTTTTTAAAGCAATTTTACATAGACAAAACTCATCCATTAAGTTTTCCAATGGTTGTCCGTTCAGTAGTTGTACAGAAAGATATTTTCCGTCCTCAAGAAGATGGTGAAGAGTTTTTTTGGTCATAAAATACCATATCTTAGTGTAATCGATGCTCTTATGTATCTTGCAAATTGTACAATACCTAATATAGCATTCTCTGTCAATTTATTGACACAATATAGTTCTGCACAAACACAAAGACATTAGAAATGAATTAAACATATATTGCGTTACCTACAAGTGACAACTGATATGAGATTATTCTATTCAAATGAGTCATAACCTGAATTGATTGGCTATGCTAATACTGGCTACTTTTTTGATCCTCATAAGCTATACTCAAACTAGGTATATGTTTACTTATGGTAACACTACTATATCCTGGCGATCAATAAAACAAACATTAATTGTAACTTCTTTAAATCATTCTAAGATAATTACAATTCATAAAGCAAGCCGAGAGTACATCGGGCTAAAATCCATGATTCAACACATTCAAGAAAGCTGCGGATTATCTACAATCAAAGATACATTGACAATATTATACGAGAATAAGGCAATTTATATTGCACAGATTAAAGGAGGCTACATAAAAAATAACAAAACATAGCATATTTTTTCAAAGTTCTTCCATACACATGACCTCTAGAAAAGTGGTGATATTGATGTCTAACAAATACAATCTAGTGATAATTTGGCAAACTTATTTACTGAATCACTACCAACTGCAACATTTGAGAAAGTTGTGCATGGCATTGATATGCGCCATCTCAGAAACCTTTCATGAAGCAAACAAAATTCTTATTATTTAGGGGGAGTTAAGTACTGTACTCTTTTTCCTTCACTATAGTTTTTTTTCACTAGGTTTTTCCTAGTAAGGTTTTAATGAGACAGTTTTAACATACCTAACAAAATATACATCTTGTATTATTTTGCGTTCATCCAAGGAGAAGTGTGACGTAATGAATGACCTTTATCCATTATGACATAATGGATGACCTCCATCCATTTAGTGTCAACATTAGCCGCCTCAATTTTGTAATGCATTTGTCCACAACCCCTCCGCATCCTCGACTCCGATTCACTATAAATAAAGGTGCCTAGAGATAGTTCTAGGCACAACCAAAAGAAGAGAGAAAGAATAGAAAAGAAGAAGCAAAAAAAAAATAGAATGAAGAGTAGTATAGGTAATCTGTAAACACTATGTTATATTTTTATTAGCAATAAAGTTTTGGATGGTCCAAAAGATCAACCTCTAAATGTGCTAGAAGAATGAATATGATAAATATTTGACAGTTCCTGAAGAAACTATCCACTATATTTTGCGTTGAGTTATTTTCTCCGCCTTATATTCTTTATTTTTATAACAAATACGATAAAATATTGCAGGGCTAGGAGTCTAAACCAGTAAACCACTAAATAGAAGCAAACACTATTGGACTTAAACTCCAAATGTTGGCTTAGTGATCAAGACCTGGAGTTTGCTTTTTTCAAAATTTCTGGTTAGATACTTCTTAAGTGTTATAAATTCATTGGAGGCCACTTCCAGGATCTTTGGCTCAATAAAAATACCACTGGACTGTAAGCACTCTATTTTTGCCTACTCGACAATCTTTGACCTGACTGAACCCCCTTTTAAAACCCCACAAGAATATCAAAACTCAAACCGCTTCTTGGGCCCGCTAGGCCTAACTGAGGCTCAATAACCAAAACTACCCATTGGGCCTCCAAGCACGTCATTGACCTGACTGAACCCCCTTTTAAAACCCCACAGAAATATCAAAACTCAAATCAACCTTCAGACCTCTGTCTAATCAAGTCAACCGCTTCTTGGGCCTGCTAGGCCTAACTGAGGCTCAATAACCAAACCTACCCATTGGGCCTCCAAGCACGTCATTGAGAAAATTTAAAATCCCTCAAGCCGGTAAGTCCACCCTTCTAAATTGTTCTTAGGCAATTAGGCATACACAATATGCCATCCTGACCAATTCTGGTACCGTTCCGGTTAATTTCGGTCAAAATGACCGTTTTGCCTCTAGGCACCCCAGCACAATACAAATCCCACGAAATAGTGAAAACATCTTCCAGGACCATCTTTGAATATTCTAGCACGCTTAATATGCCACTCCAATCCATCCTGACCCTCTTTGACTAATTCCAGTCAAAATGACTGTTTCACCCTTGGCAGCCCAAATGCGCCCCGAAACCACACTAGCTCTGGGTACCAAACTAGCAAATCCTATCATACACCCCTATTACATCAAAGGTGAGTCCTGTGACTCTAAAAATTTCTAACTCAACGAAAGTTCCCTGAAACGTCTTACAGATGCTCTACTACGATTGTCTTTTCTCCCGATTCCCTAGTCATAACGCACGGTCAAATGACTTAAAAAATGCGTAAATCAGAAAATTTTCAAAAGCCTAACCATAGGTCTTTCCATTGATACGGCTCGATTGAATAGATCACTTCCTAGAGCCCCTGATCGCATGACTAAAAAACTGCCACTTTCAATAACCCCTAGAGCGTCTGTGAGACGCTCTGCCAAGGTTGTCTTTTTCTCTAATTCCCTGATTATAACGCACCGACAAATGATTTGAGAAATGTGTAAATTAGGAAATTCCCAAAAGCATTTTCAGAGTACTTTCCATCAATACGGTCCAATCAGAGAGATCGCTTCCCGAAGGCTCTGATTGCGTGGCCCAAAAACTGCTACTTTTGAACATTCATGGAGTGTGTCATAGACACTTCGCAAAAGTATGTTTTCATGCACGCTTCCCAAGATAATATCTCACTCTTCCGAACACCTTTTACATTCCCCAAAAATTTCAAGTCCTTGAAAAACACTAGGAGAATATCGTGAACCCGACCAATTTTTCCAAATCTTTTTCAGATTGCACAATTATCGATAAAAAGTTTAAATGAATGTTCCTGGTAGCAGAGCGTATGCTATATGCACCCAGATTTTGATCTGATCGATCAAAACTTTGATTGCTCCCTAAGATTAAGCCAGTACAGAGTGTGGCACATGGCATTCAGCCAATGGAACAGTACTGACGCAATAGCACATGCGTCAGGGCAAAATTTGCCCAGGCGTATGTACTACATGCACGAGCCCTCTCCAGATTGCCTGTAAATATAAGCCTCCCCCTTTAAATATTTCAAAATCGAAAACAATAGCGAAGCTCTGCAGAAATATCCTCTAAACCTTGAGTTTTCATATACTTGCGCTAGGGCATGTTTGAAAACAAGAGAGCTCCTGTTCATGCCTAGAAAAAAACTCGTGAGAGCCACCGTGTATGGGGATCTCTTACTAGCCTACTTTAAGATGGTATGGCCTTGGAGCACCTTGATTATGTGGTGTAGCCTATAGTCTTGTATGAATTCATGGCCCCCTTGCATATGGTTACCATGTTTATGTAATGCATGCTTGGCCCTATTTTCATGTCCATTACCAATATTGTTCACTATCTTTGTTTCTATGTCTTCTTCAAAATCCATATCCAAGTGTGTCCTTAAAAATAGTTCTAAGAGTTGTTTCCTTGAAGCTTAGGCCAATTTTCATATCTTAGAAAACCCCCATTTAAGCTCCTTGACTTCATTTTGCATCTTTGTATTTTATTGCATTACATGTGGCATAAAATTGATTTTTAAACTCTTCTCTTCTATATTAATTTTGTAGAATCTACTCTCTTGAACCTTGTGGTTGAAATGATATCTTAGAACTCTCTTTTGAGTGGTTTTCCATTACCTCGACCATATGAACCCGAGCTCACTAGAGTGGTTCTTTACACCCCAAAAATGGTTTTCAAGACAACCCTCTTCAAGAAGGGTTCTCAAATATCATTATCTTTAATTTGCATGAAAATGATTTTCCCAAACCACAATTTTCATCTTGATTTTTAGAAGTTTTGCTCTCTTGAATATTGTGATTAGAATGGTCCCATGGAGTCCTTCTAAGAGTGATTTCCATCAAATCAACCATATGAACCCTTATTCTTTAGAGTAGTTTTCAAAATCTTAAAAGTAGTTTTCCAAAACCTCCTTTCCAAAACTAATTTTCAAAGGTTGATTCTCTTTAATTTTCAAGTCTTCAAAACTATTTATTCAATATTGATTTTCACAACTTTTACTCTCTTGAGTTAGTGGGTGAAATGGTTCCAAGGCAACCCTTTCTTGAGTGGTTTTCAAATACCAACCATAGGACCCCAATACTCACTTGAGAGGACTTCATAAAATGGTTTTTTAAAACACATTTTCAAGTTTCATGCATAAAACTACCTTTCCAAAATCACTAGGTCTAAACCCTAATTCAAAACTACTTTTTAAGACCACCTCCCAACCCTAAGTTAATTTGACCCTGGTTGTCCAACCTTGGGTCAACCAAATCCTAGGTTAACCTAACCTTAGTTAGTTAATCCTAGGTCAACCAAACCCTAGGTTAACCTAACCTTGGTTAGTTAATCTTAGGTCACCTTAACCATAGGTTAACCTAACCCAAGTTAGTTAACCCTAGGTCATCTTAACCCTAGGATAACCCAATCTTAGCTAGTTAATCCTAGGTCAAACTAACCCTAGTCCAACCTAACCTTAGTTAATTAACTTTAGGTCAACCCAACCTAGGTTAATAAGCTTCGAGGTTCCAATGCAAAGTCCCCTTTTCAAACAATCTTTCAATTCAAAAATAACTTTCATAATATGCTTTTAAAAACATCCTACTTTCTTGATATTTCAAAAATAAACTCCAAAACCTTTTCAAACATTCTTACACTCTATTTTCAAAAATACTCCCAAAAGATTCTCTTAAACTTGTCTCAACTAAAATGGCTAAACACTGTAAGCACCCCATTTTTACCCGCTCAACAATCTCCGGCTCGACCGGATTCGGTTTCCAACATCACAGCACATGCAGGCTCAAGATGAGCCTTTCAATCTCCAATTCAACTAGCTGGTCGCTTCTTGGGCCCACAAGGATCCACTGAAGCCTTAAGCACCATTATTCCAGGCAGTTTTCCGGACTAGGCGGTCCCAGAAACCAACGCCATTCTGGTAGCTTCCCGGGATCGGCCGATCTTTGGGACCAACACCTCATCGAAGATTCCAGACGGTTCACTTCTGGTGCCTGCTAGCCCACCAATGTAGAATGTTCGTCATTCGGTAGTTCCCCGAGACCAGGCGTTCTCGGAGACCAACACCACCCTTCTAGGTAGCTTTTTGGGACCAAGCGTTCTCAGGAACCAACACCACCCTACAGGTAGCTCTCTAGGACCAGGCGTTCTTAGAGACCAACAACGCACAAGTAGTTTTCCGAGACCGGGTGGTCTCGAGAACCAACACCTAGGTCAACACCGGCGCCTGCTAGTCCGACTCGGTGAAAAATGACCAAACCTACCCTTTTGGGCCTCCAGGCACGTTTTGGGAAAGTTCAAAATCCCTTAAAAAGATAAGTCCATCCTTCCAAATGTTGTCAAACCATCAGGCATCCCCCGCACACCATTCGGTCCAAATCCGGTCCTATTCCGGCCCACTTCGGTCAAAATGATCATTTCGCCCCCGAGCGACTCAACATGGCACAAACCCCGCTGAACGGCAACGGACTCTCTCAAAACCATCCCTAAATAGCCCTACACGCCTAACACAATATACCAAACCATTCCCGACCATTTCCAGCCAACTCCGGTCAAAATGACCGTTTTGCCCCTGGAAGCCCAAAAATGCCCCGAAATAGCACCGGCCTTGAGATTTCGAGCGGAGGTTTCACCACCCGCCTTTGTTTAACCCAAGGAATACCCTACGATGCTAAACTCACACGACTCGACAAAAGTTCCCTGGAGCGTCTCGCAGACGCTCCGCCTAAATTGTCTTTTCTCCCGATTCCCTGGTTATAACGCACCATCAACCGACTTGAGAAATGCGTACATCAGGGAATTCTCGAACACTCGTCCATTGATCTTTCCATCGATATGGTTCGATCGAATATATCACTCCCCAAAGCCCTCCATCGTACGATGTGCAAGCCATGACTTTCAACAACCCCTGGAGCGTCTCGCAAACGCTCCGCCAAGGTTGACTTTTTCTTCGATTTTCTAATAAAAAACGCCTTGTCAAACGACTTGAGAAATGTGTAAATTTGGAAATTCTGGAAAGTATTTTCGGAGTACTTTCCATCGGAACGGTCCGATCGAATAGATTGCTTCTCGAAGGCCTCGATCACATCAAACAAAAACAGCCACTTTTAAACACACACGGAGCGTATCACAGACGCTCTACAAAAGTGTCCTTTTTGGCACGCTTTTCAAGACGATATCCCACGCTTTTTAACATAATTCAAACTCTTCGAAATCTCCCTCCTAGCCTACTTAGGCTATTCTCTATTTTAATCCCCATCTTCAACCCCCATTTCTTGCATGCTTGAGCCAAGAGGGCTCCTAGATCATGCCTAGAGGAAAGCAAGTGAGAGCCACTGTGTAGGGGGACCTCTCACTAGCCTACTTTAAGATGGTATGGCCTAAGAGCCCCTTGTTTGTATGGTGAAGCCTAAAAGCCTTGTATGTGAATCATGACCCTTTGCATATGATTATTTTGATCATGTCTTGCATGCTTGGCTTCATTTTATGTTTATTGCCACATCCCACTATGCATGCATTGCTCTTAATTTCATGATATTTCTAAATCCGACATGTCCTTCAAGAATTGTTTCAAGAGTTGACCCCTTGAAGTTTAGGATAAGACTTTAGAAGTCATGCCTTAGAAAATCCCTCACAATCCCCTAATTCATTCTTTTACACCATTGCATTTTAACTTACATAAAGTTGCTTTCAAACCCTCTAATTTTCAAGGTTTCCATTCTCTCTAAGTTAGTGGTTGGAATGGCCCTATGGAACCCTCTCTTGAGCGGTCTCCCTTTTGTTGGCTATATGAACCCTCTCTTAATGGAATGGTTCCCTTGAAAAATGATTTTCAAAACCCTTCTCCAAAAATGATTTCGAAAATGCACTCTCTCCATCTTTGCATCAAAAATGATTTTCCAAAAATGACTATCATTATGTTAAATTTTGACCCCTATTACTCTTGCCAAGATATTGGTTATAATGGCCATAAGGAAACCTTCCTTGGAATAGTCTCCAATCACCAACCATATAAACCATATTCTTGGATAGAATCAAAATTTTCATGGAAATGATCTTCATAAAGATTACCAACCAAAGTCCATTACATATCATGTTGTGTTTTCAAAACTCTTTCCAAGAGTGCATCAAAACAACTTTCAAGACCATTCTCCAATCTAACCTTAGGTTAACTTGACCCTAGTTGCCTAACCCTAGGTTAACTTGACCCTAGTTACTTAACCCTAGGTTAACTTGACCCTAGTTACCTAACCCTAGGTTAACTTGACCCTAGTTAGCTAACCCTAGGTTAATTTAACCCTAGTTGCCTAACACTAGGTTAACTTGACCTTAGTTACCTAATCCTAGGTTAACTTGACCCTAGTTACCTAATCCTAGATTAACTTGACCCTAGTTACCTAACCCGTAGTCTTTTTAACCTTAGGTTCCCCCTAACCTTAGTTTAACCCAACCTAGGTTAAGAGAACTTCAAACTCCCAACTCTTGGACCCTTTTCTAAATGATCATTCAAAATTTTCAAATTATTCTCATAGCTTATTTTCTGAAACCTCCTATTCCCTTGATTTCAAAAACCTAACTCCATACACTCTTCTAATGTTCCTACTCTCTAAGGCATTTCCAAAAAATACTTTCAAAAGGTCACAAACCCAAGGTGTCCCTAGCCCTCTCATGGTTAGGGATTCTAAGGACAAGTGACAAAACAAGAACAACCCCTAAGGTTGTCCATATTAGGATTTCAAAGACCACTTTCAAAAACAAATTCATTAAAACATTCCAAAATCATACCTCCAAGGTTTTCAAAACAAAATTTCAAAAACATTCTCAAACTCTTTTGAGTTATCCAAAAAACATTTTCCAAAACTCTCTCAAATTGATCCAAAAGCATTTTCAAAGCACACCACTATCCAATTTCAAGTCAAAACTTTCAAGACCACAAAGAGTTTTCAATTTTCAAAGATCTCAAAGTATCTTAAACTTTTCCAAAGATCCCAAAGTGTCTTTAAACCTTCCAAAGGCCCTAATGCGCCTATCTTCCATTGGGCTCTTGCCCGAACTACGGATGACCTGATTCTCGCCAAATGAGATACGTAGGCAACCTAAAATGGTGCGGTCATAACTTTTATTTCAACCCCAATCCCTTTCTCAAAAATTCCAATCAATTCAAAGTTTCTATTCCAAACTCTTTCAAAACCTCCATTATTTTCAAACTTCTTCCAAAAACTTGCATCATGCATCATTCATCCAAAAAAGTGATGACTAAATCCCTTTTTCAAAGTTCTAAAGTGGATATAAAGTGGACTATGGTAACCGGTATATTCTAGTGAGTGAATCAAGGGTGATTAGACATGTAGGTACCGAAAGGGTGGGATAAGGTGATGGCTTAGTGCGTCTTCCCTACATGTAACCAACCTCCGAACTTAGATCACTGATTTCAAAGACCAAAAAGGAGTTATTTTTCTAAAAATGGCTAAATGTTTTCCAAATGTTGCCAAATAACCTGTTTTCTTAAAAACTCTCTCTTGAGGAGATATTTTCAAAATCCAAAAAGCCTAAATGTAGTCTTCGGATTATTCTTAGTTTTTAGGTGACCTAACTCACCTTAATCAAGTTAGGTGGCGACTCCAAATCTTTTCCAAAAGCCCTTAGTCAAACCAATTTTCAAACCTAGTCACACTTGTCCTTCTAGGGGGACGAGTTCTAATGACAGAGTTCCGTGCTTTAAGGTTTTCGAGCTGAAAGGACATTGGATACCCAAAAACCGAGGCGCGACAAACACTTAACATTTTTCAAAAACTATTTTCAAAATGTCTTCAAGAACTCACAACCCTAAAATATCCCTAACTCTATGTGGTTAAGGATTCCAAAGAAAGGTGATACATTGAAATACAACCTCCAAGGTTTCAAAACCCTAAGTATTTTCAAAAGCTCTTTTCAAAAATGATTTTCAAACATCACATTCTTAAAGCAACTCTAATCCTTCCATGGTTAGAATGGTTCAAGAGCAAGTGAGCTATTAGAGAAAGGTTCTATAACCCTAAAGCTTTAAAAACCAAAAGAAAAGTTTCTAGTCTCCTTTTTCCAAGATTGTTTTCAAAACTCATAGCCTTAAAGGAGTTTAGTTCTTCAATGACTAACCTCTCAAAGGTGATGAAACATCAAGCATGCCTTTCAATAAGGTATTCAAAAACTACTTTCAAAAACTTCTCGAAGACAATTTCACAAGAGCATTTTCAATCCAAACTCTAACTCCAAAGTTTTCAAAAACATACTTGGTGTGCTGTCGCAGGCACCCAAAAATAAAACCAATACTCAAAAAACAAATATGTAGTAGTGCAAGTAAGAATCGTTCCCACGAAGAGTGTTTAGCCTAATTTTATGCTATGTGAACCAGGATTGGGGGGTTTCGGATTTAATGAAATCTATTTTAATAATCACAAATATAAAACAATTCAAATTAAAGTATTGAAATTAATCAAAAAAACAAACCTTGTCTAGGTCAACATCCACTATCGGAATTTACAATTGATCATTGATGCAAGTATATCAATTCACTCTTTGAATATTCACCGTTGGAACTATTTTCCTATCTCTCCTTAATTGTGGTTAATCAAAAACAAGCAATCTAATTAACCCTAACTATTAAACAATCCAGGAAAAGCACACAAGGTTTAATCTAGCAGCAGCCTTAAGAATTAGAGAGATCGATGAAACTAAACAACACAAGCACAAGTGGTTGTATTTAATTTAGTCGAATGCCCTTCCTAAAATATAATTATTCCCAATTCAATAAATCATTAAATCTCAGTTGCTTCACAAATCAGAGAAATCAAACAATTACGGATTTGATATCTAACTCAGCCGTAGATTGCAATGATTAATAAACTAGTAGGCCTCCTAGCGATTAAACAAGACAATCATGAAAATAGGCAAAGAATAACATTTGATACTCAAAGTATAAATTGAATAATGAAAACAAATTATATCTCACAGTTTATTATTAATTCCGAGGTTTTTGTCTCTTTTAACCAAGATTCAGAGTTTAGCCACGCAAGGCCATGAAAACAACTTAAAGAATAACCTCAAATAATACGAAAAACATCAACAACCCTAGAAACAAAACAATCCCACCTTTTATAGGCTTCTGAAAATCTGCAGCTGTGCACGACCGTTCGAACGCCCTTGCCACCATTCGAACGCATCGGACTACCGTTTGAAGTGTACGTCGAACGCACTTCGAACGGTAAAACTTGCTCTCTAAATCTTTTGAACCCTCTTCGAACCTGAACTTGACGTGTAACCATCTGACGTAGCGTTCAAACGCCTCGTCGAATGTTGCTTCTAATCTGGCACGAATTCGCCTCTTTTAAGCTAGGATCTTCTTCATGGGCATTCTATAGCACCCTAAGTCAAAATATAAAAATAATGAGTATCTTTAGGTATCAAATAAGTATAAAAGATTAAACATTAAGGGATAAAAATATGATATTTACATTCTCATCAAATTCCCCCACAATTAACCTTTGCTCGTCCCCAGGCAAAACTCAACTCAATTTCCTGAGATATCAAAGTCTCAACAAAGAACAACTAAACTCTTCAAAACTCATAACATATCATGAACAACATTCTCAAACAACTCACAATCACTTAGCAAGCATTTCCACTTAAAGATGGAGTAAACTGAATATGCAGACCCTCACAGAAATAAGCACTCGACTCTTATGTATTTAAAGGGTATGCGTATCACTCTAATTCATTCCAATGAAAATAATCTACCATAGGCTTGCATCTCTTCTCATTCTTCATCACTAGGATCACATATATAACACGAATCATAAAGACTTTTCAAGGGTTATAATGGGGTTTAGGATTAAGGTGGGAAATATTTGAGAATGTAGCTTAAAAGCCAACAAAACTAGTGGAGCAAAAATAAATCAACTCAATTCCAAATATATAAAATATGTAAAACCTATCACTCCATTCAACAACTTCTATCTTTGTATATATCCCATATAAACAGACCTATTTCTTAAAATTTTAGGAGGAATTATGAACATGGATAATTTGTAACATTAAAAGCAATTTCCTCCATCACTTCCCTTTTCTTTTTTTTCTTCCTTTTTCCTCTCTTTTTTCCTTTCAAAATTACATCAACAATGGAACTCATGAATTGAGAATTAAAACTTGTTCCTTTTCACCAACCATAGGCCTACCACAATTCCGGACACCCGCACACTTATTTCTTGCGCACCCATACATATCATAAGGATGAACAATACTCCACTAGCTCTACAGCTTGGGTAAATGCATTATGTTTTTTTTTCTTCGGGTTTAAAGCTTGTAATGTGGGTTCACAATAACGATATATCAAGCTTAAAGGGGTTCACAAAAGGAAAAAGGCTATTTGGCTTATATAGCTTATAACAAAGATGGCCTTAATCATGTTCATGTATGCATGTGTCAAAATGACCTCAAAAAGGATCAAGGCAAGTTTTAGAGAAACAAATTCATGGAAGAATATCTCACATAAAAGAAAATAGTGACTAATATGGATGTGTCAATCTAAAAGTTCAAAATCTCACCGGCTTTTGTCTACCAAATTCAGTCACTCTAATCTCAAGTAAAATGACTAGACTAATTAATTCTAAGTTG